>JAVTVY010038082.1:0-16103 GCA_036873755.1 Hanleya hanleyi | reverse complement strand
ATGGGGTATGGGGGTATATAGGTCGCCGGGCTTAACGGGGCTTGCCTATCAATAGAGTTATCTCCCCTAGTTCCAGGGTGGGTGTATGTAAAATTTTTCCTGAAAAAATACGGAACACGGACTTCATCCTAAATTACGGGAAAATGCCTATATGGGGTATGGGGGTATAGGACCATCCTGGGAAACCTACTTCTCGACATTTGCGGTATAGGTTGTGGGGTCTCATTTTCTTAGTCTCGTCAAGACAAACATGATAGGAAGTGTCGCGGAGCGAATCGTTGAAATTTTGGAAAAAGTTCAGGGAGACCCATATAGTCCCATACTAGGGGTATAGGACCAATGTTTGCCCCACTGGGAAACCTACTTCTAAACATTTGCGGTATGGTTGTTTGGATTTGTTTTCTTAGTCTCGTCAAGACAAACATGATAGGAAGTGTCCCGGCACGAAACGGTGAAATTTTTGAAAAAGTACCATATAGCCCCATATAGACCCTTATCATATCTCAGAGAAGCATGTAGACTTTTGATTGGCTGACAGACCTCATGTGTGATGCTGTATTGTCAACTTGCTGGTCGAATATATATCGCATACCCCCGTCGCCAAGGGCAACGAACAGGTGTTCACTAGATTCCATCGTCTGCTAAACAAAATGGCTGAATCAGGCAAACGTTTCGCGTCTCACACGGACGATGAAGTTGTTGAAAAGCGGGCTAATATTATTCCCAGCAACACAAAAAAATCGAACAAAGCGTCCGCCAGAACTTTGAAGTATTACCTGAAAGAGAAGGGACAGAGTGAAGAATTCGAAGGATTCTCGGCCGAGAGGTTAGCAGAGGTACTCAGTCATTTTTATTTGGATGCCCGAAAACAAGACGGAGAATTGTACAAAACATCCACTCTCGAAAACTTTCGACATTCTCTGAATCGTTTACCTGAAGGCCCCACCGTATTTGAAAACTTTTGATTTGATTAGAAATTCGGAGTTTAATGAAGCCAACGAGTGCTTCAAAACCGCACTTGCAGAGTTGAAGGCATCTGGAAAAGGCGACACCGATCATTATGAGCCCATAAACGAGTCCGATCGTTGTAAACTCTACAAGTCTGTTCTCATGTCCCCAAAAACCCCAACTGGGCTTGCAAATAAAGTTCAGTTCGATGTACGTCTGTTCTTCTTTAGAAGGGGAGTGGAGAATATGGAAACGATGACAAAAAACACATTCATCATCAAGCGGGACCCGAAAACTGGGCAGAGGTATGTGAAAAAAAGGAGGATGAACTCACAAAAAATCGCCGGGCCCAGCAAAAAGAGGGTGTTACCGGATTCATGCCTGAAGAAGAAGGTTCCCCGTTCTGTCCTGTTGTTTCATTCGAAAGTTATATCTCCAAACTCCATCCGAAATGTGATCGCTTGTGGCAGTACCCGGTTGATAGTTTCCTCGACGACGATAAAGTTTGGTATTATAACAAACCTATTGCGAAACATCGCTTGGCAGCCTTCATGACCAACCTGGGCACTCGTCTGAAACTTTCTGAACCATACACTAACCACAGTATACGAGCAACCGGCATCACCATCCTTGGTAGAAACAACTATTCAGCATCTCAAATAATGGCTGTCACAGGTCACAGATCTGTCTCGTCGCTGTCGGTTTACCAGCGAGTAAGTGATGGCGAGAAACTGCAAATGGGCCACACGGTTGCGTCAGTAGCCTTTCCTGACACGATGGGTTCAACCCGAAAGACGAATACCGGTACGCATACACTTCCAGTAAATGTTCTTGTCAAACCCCATCCTGCAGAAACTGTGACATCATCTTCTCAGTACCCTGCACCCACGTCAAATGATGCCACGTCGGCCGTGTTACACACCCAGGATGTACGAGCAGAAGGCCATGCCGACGACTTTGATTTTGATCTTAATCAGCTGTTTTGTGAATTCGACAGCACCGCTGTCCCGCCCACATCGTGTGACATTCCCACAGCTATCCTGGTCGCCGCAAATCCCTCAGCGCCAATGTTCAATAACTGCACAATAAATGCAATCAACATCATCGTGCGAAAATGAAGCAAATACCTATACTTCTGCCAAATTGTGCAGGACTGTTTGATTTTTCCGATTTTTCTCTCGAACTGTAAATTTAAGTCAGTTCATCGTTGGTCCTTCTCCTGTGTGATGTTATGGAAACATGACACAAGTGACACTGTCGAGTGACACGGTGTTGAATTATAGACAGAATGGAAATGTAACAGTTCACACGTGTATTTGAAACTTACATATCCACGCAACAGATGTGAATCCGGAACGGGTCTTTCGATGTATTTATTAACAAAGGTATATAATCTAGATATTATACTCGTCGATGGCTATTAAATATTAAATATGAAATTGAGATTAAGCTTAATGTTCCAGTATTTTATACGTTTCTGATTTTCAGAATAGAACATAAGATATGAAGCTGAATTTGAAGTTAGATTGTTCATTCTTTATCACCAAAGCCCACCGGTATTTCACACGGAAACCGGGTTCATTGTTCACGGATTACAGTATATGTTATCGTTATCTTTGCTTCTCCCTTAGTACGTTTTAAAGATGAGGATTGTAAAAATGATACATTTGTCTTTGTGTTCATTTTTTCCGGTGCATGCTGTGGATCGTTCTGAAACCAGTGCAAGTCCGATCGAAGTCCGTTCCATTATGTCGGCCTTGAAGTCCAAAATGATTCTTAATGCTCTGAGATATGATAAATTCGTTATACATCGCCCTTCCGGGGTAATACGGGATTCGATTTTGTTTCTCTCGCCATATTTTTCCTCGGCTGCGCCTCGGAAAAATATGGCGAGAGAAACCAAATCTCATCCCGTATTACTCCGGAAGGGCGACGTATAACTACATGTAATAATATACGGGTTATGGGGGTATAGGTCCAATGTTTGTCCCACTGGGAAACCTACTTCTATACATTTGCGGTATGGTTTTTTGGATTTGTTTTCTTAGTCTCGTCAAGACAAACATGATAGGAAGTGTCCCGGCACGAAACGGTGAAATTTTTGAAAAAAGTTCGAGGTCTGTCTGTAGCCCCATATAGACCCATATACTGGGGTATAAGCCCAATGTATGTATAAATCCATACTGGGTGGACATGTTGGAGTCTAGGTGAGTCCCTGGTGGTCCAATGGTGTCGTATGAGGTCTTATTTTGAAGCTCTCATGCAGGAGCACTTGACTACACTAATGGTTCGTACGTTGTCAATATTCTGCGCATGCGCAGCCTGGCCGTAGTATAGAAAGCAGGCATTTTTGGGGGTGTGTGTGGGTGTGTTTGGGTTAGAGATGGGCTATTCACGGTTCGAATGGGTCGTGTGAGATATCAATGTGAAGCATATGTAATGGAGCATCTGATGGCGTGGATGTTGGGTAGAAATATGGTCATTCTGCGCATGCGCAGTCTGGCCGTAGTATAGAAAGCAGCCATTTTGGGGGGTATGTGGGTGTGTGTTTGGGGTAGAGATGGGCTATTCACGGTTCGAATGGGTCGTGGAAGGTGTCAAAGTGAAGCTTGTGTGGGTTAGAGTCAAAATGGTGTGGTTTTAAAGGCAAGTCGCGTCAATCTGCGCATGCGCAGTTGGTTGTAGTAAGTAAAGTGGACATTTTGGGGCAGTGAAGGAAGGTATTTGGTGTAGAGAGGGACCATCCTTGTTTCGAATGCGTCGTGTGAGGTGTCATTTTGTACCTCTTGGGGTGTAGACCCCGATTTGAGGGATGTTCACGTCACCTGTAACGTCATTGGTGACGTCATCATTACGAGTAGTAGCCAAAGTGGACATTTTGGGGCAGTGAAAGGAAGGTATTTGGTGTAGAGAGGGACCATCCTTGGTCCGAATGCGTCGTATGAGGTGTCATATTGTAGCAACGCCCGCCAACGCCAAGCTTAACGCTTCAACGCCCTGGTGAAATAGCTCAGAAGTTCTGATTTTCTAGATAATCTATGGAATTGTCACTAATTCTTCGAAATGCAGTGACGCCCGTCAACGCTCGTAGTTACGCGTTAACGCTCTTACATAACGCCTTGACGCCATGATATAGACTGGAGAGAGAACAACAACACCAACAAGGATGACACATGAGAGAACAACAATAACAAGAAGTTTTTTCATATAGTTTATTTTCCCCAATGTTACATCATACCCACGCTGGGGGAGCCGCGTTGGGTATGTTTACAACTCAAGAAAACTCTTGTCCAATCAGAGGCCGCCATTTGCATCTGTTATATTCCATCTTGTCCGTTAGATATATTTTCGGTTGCTCTTGTCTGTCGCCATTTCAGAAAGTTCCATCTTCGGCCATGTTCGCTCTGAACCGTTTATTCTAATCATCGTCGGGCAGGCCTGGATATTCTTCGGGTAGCATGTCCTGAAACAGTTGTTTGCGTATTCTGATCGCATTTTCCAGGGCCTATCACTAGATAGACTCTCAGCAATCTGTGTTTCGGTATCAGTCGATACACTCTCAGCAGTCTCTGTATCAGCATCCGCCTCAACGGACTCCTCGGAGTCTTCAATCCCATATATATTTTTCTGGTGTCGCATCATATCGTAATGTCTGGTGAACGTGCGTTCGCACTCAGAGCAAGTATAAGCCATGTTGACGGTTGAACGTCGACTGTGCGTGTTTTTGGAAATACGCTCGCTTTTATAGACAGTAACGCCCATCAATGCTTAGCTTAACGCTTCAACGCCCTGGTGAATTAGCTCAGAAGCTCTGATTTCCATGGAATTGACACCAATTCATCGAAATGCAGCGACGCCCGTCAACGCCCGTCGTTACGCCTTAACGCTCGTTCCAACGCCTTAACACACTTTCTTAACGCTTTAACGTCGTTTAATGATGCGCTCGAACAAATGTTTCTTCGGACGTGCCGCCATCTTGAACCAGAAGGCAGACGCCGCCATCTTGGATATGTCCCATAATGCACCGGGTCAAAATACTCACTTCTGATTGGCTGAGGGCAGCGCCCCACGCATCCGGAAGTGAGCGCCCCACAAATGAGGCACTTTCCACTTTTCCTACGAGAGCTTCACACTGATACCCCACACGGTCCATTCGACCCGGGATGGTCAACCACTCAACAAACCTCCACGAATCCCTCAAAGGCCTGCTTTCTATACGACGACCAGACTGCGCATGCGCAAAATGATGAAAACGGACGATACATTAGTCCAGTCGGCTTATACTTGCTCTGAGTGTGAACGCACGTTCACCAGACATTACGATATGATGCGACACCAGAAAAATATACATGGGATTGAAGACTCCGAGGAGTCCGTTGAGGCGGATGCTGATACAGAGACTGCTGAGAGTGTATCGACTAATACCGAAACAGAGATTGCTGAGAGTCTATCTAGTGATACGGAGAGCTTGACCTCAGATAGTCAGCATACGTCCGTGGAAAGTGAGGCAGAACCTACCTTCTGGGATCGTATTGTGACAGCAGCTATCAATACTTACGCTGCAGCGATCGAGGACGCCGGAGAGGATAATTTACAACAGACGTACACCCAAATGCGCCCCGCATCAGGAAAACAGCCATGGCGATCTATGAACAGTATACCTTACTACCGCTTGAAATGAAAGGCGACCCACGCACAGGTCCATCATGAAGACCAAGCGTCACTTGGAAGAGGCTATGGGACTACCACCCACCGAGACCCTGGAAAATGCGATCAGAATGCGCAAACAACTGTTTCAGGACATGCTACCCGAAGAATATCCAGGCCTGCCCGACGATGATTAGAATAAACGGTTCAGGGCGAACATGGCCGAAGATGGAACTTTCTGAAATGGCGACAGACAAGAGCAACCGAAAATACATCTAACGGACAAGAAGGAATATAACAGATGCAAATGGCGGCCTCTGATTGGACAAGAGTTTTCTTGAGTTGTAAACATACCCAACGCGGCTCCCCCAGCGTGGGTATGATGTAACATTGGGAAAATAAACTATATGAAAAAACTTCTTGTTGTTGTTGTTCTCTCATGTGTCATCCTTGTTGTTGTTGTTGTTCTCTCTCCGGTCTATATCATGGCGTCAAGGCGTTATGTAAGAGCGTTAAGGCGTAACTACGAGCGTTGACGGGCGTCACTGCATTTCGAAGAATTAGTGACAATTCCATGGAATATCTAGAAAATCAGAACTTCTGAGCTATTTCACCAGGGCGTTGAAGCGTTAAGCTTGGCGTTGGCGGGCGTTGCTACAATATGACACCTCATACGACGCATTCGGACCAAGGATGGTCCCTCTCTACACCAAATACCTTCCTTTCACTGCCCCAAAATGTCCACTTTGGCTACTACTCGTACTGATGACGTCACCAATGACGTCACAGATGACGTGAACATCCCTCAAATCGGGGTCTACACCCCAAGAGCTACAAAATGACACCTCACACGACGCATTCGGACCAAGGATGGTCCCTCTCTACACCAAATACCTTCCTTCACTGCCCCAAAATGTCCACTTTACTTACTACAACCAACTGCGCATGCGCAGATTGACGCGACTTGCCTTTAAAACCACACCATTCTGACTCTAACCCACACAAGCTTCACTTTGACACCTTCCACGACCCATTCGAACCGTGAATAGCCCATCTCTACCCCAAACACACACCCACATACCCCCAAAATGCCTGCTTTCTATACTACGGCCAGACTGCGCATGCGCAGAATGACCATATTTCTACCCCACATCCACGCCATCAGATGCTCCATTACATATGCTTCACATTGATATCTCACACGACCCATTCGAACCGTGAATAGCCCATCTCTAACCCAAACACACCCACACACACCCCCAAAAATGCCTGCTTTCTATACTACGGCCAGGCTGCGCATGCGCAGAATATTGACAACGTACGAACCATTAGTGTAGTCAAGTGCTCCTGCATGAGAGCTTCAAAATAAGACCTCATACGACACCATTGGACCACCAGGGACTCACCTAGACTCCAACATGTCCACCCAGTATGGATTTATACATACATTGGGCTTATACCCCAGTATATGGGTCTATATGGGGCTATAGACAGACCTCGAACTTTTTTCAAAAATTTCACCGTTTCGTGCCGGGACACTTCCTATCATGTTTGTCTTGACGAGACTAAGAAAACAAATCCAAACAACCATACCCCAAATGTCTAGAAGTAGGTTTCCCAGTGGGACAAACATTGGTCCTATACCCCTAGTATGGGACTATATGGGTCTCCCTGGACTTTTACCAAAAATTTCAACGATTCGCTCCGCGACACTTCCTATCATGTTTGGCTTGACGAGACTAAGAAAACGAGACCCCACAACCTATACCGCAAATGTCGAGAAGTAGGTTTCCCAGGATGGTCCTATACCCCCCATACCCCATATAGGCATTTTCCCGTAATTTAGGATAAAGTCCGTGTTCCGTATTTTTTCAGGAAAATTTTTACATACACCCACCCTGGAACTAGGGGGAGATAACTCTATTGATAGGCAAGCCCCGTTAAGCCCGGCGACCTATATACCCCCCATACCCCATATAGGCATTTTCCCGGATTTTTCGATAAAGTCCGTGTTCCGTATTTTTTCAGGAAAAATTTTACATGCACCCACCCATGCTTGAAATATACTTCACTTTGATACCTCACTCGACCCAATCGGCCCACCAGGGACCCCTCTCGGTCCCAAAACGTCTATTTCCATACCCTTTGGCTACCGCGCATGCGCAGAATGGTGACAACGCTCGAGCCACTAGTCCAGTCAGATGCCCCCTCACATAGGCTTCACATGGATATCTCATACGACTCCATCGGCCCATTAGGGACTCCCCCAGCTCCAAAACGTCTATTTTCATACCCTTTGGCTACCGCGCATGCGCAGAATGGTGACAACGCTCGAGCCACTAGTCCAGTCAGATGCCCCCTCACATAGGCTTCACATGGATACCTCATACGACTCCATCGGCCCATTGGGTGCACTCCGGAGATTCTTTTATTCGGCATGGAATAGACTATGGGTCCGTTTTTCGGCCACCAGTTGTCGCAAAACCTTCAACCCAAATCACTTATATGTATAAATTTTCTGAAAGAGCATGATGAAACTATTATTTTAAGATATAACACTGCTATGTTATAGAAAAATTTAACTCGAACATTCTTCTCCATGCTTGCTTCATTTTCCCTAGAAAACCCCTTAAAAATGTCGAAAAATGGTCAAATTCGGCTCAATTTCCAGAAAAATCTGTAAGAGCGATTTCAATTAAACTTCTTACTCACGTTCCCTGGTCCGGTCTCAACTTAAAAAGGCAAAAAAAAGGGGGTGAAAACCTAACCGTTTTTTGTCAGATTTTCTTCCCGTAAATGAGTCCCGATTTTTAGGCACACCCAAGGGGCATAACTGAGGCAGGACAAACTTTACTCCATGATCCCGATCAGCGTGTAGACGAAGCCAGCACTCGATTTGTACGTACTCGTTTGCAGCGTTGATAATGCTGAACAGGATGGCATTATAGATATAAGCTATTAAGAAGACAAGAAGAATTATGATGTAGCAGAACAAGGGCAGTCTATCGTATTATGAAATTAGAGAGGGGCCATTACTACGAAACTGCGGAGGGCCACCTTAAGGGGCAGGATGTTTTTTACGAAATTAATTATTCACATGTATCGTAATCTCAGAGTGTTTGCGAGTATGGCGGTATACAACAATTGCCAGTTATACATATTATTTTGGGAAATCCGACCGATAACTTTCCCCCTACCTCATCTTTGTTTTGATCAATTTTGCCAATTCTAGCAGGATTTTCGAGAACAAAACTCAAATTAACCTATTTCTTCTTAATAATGGTCATCCATTCGGCAATATGAAGGCCGTGGTTGCTTTTCCGCTTTCCAATGATAGCAGAAACGCGGGAAAATGCAAATAAGAGATGTAACCAAGTCAAATTATTGGTAATTTTGCACTCATTTTCTCCTAGAAACATGGGAAATACTTCAGAAACTTGAGAAATAATTTGTAAAACCATAATAATATACATCCATTCCATCCTTTATGGACTGTAAATGGGTTCTCTTGTAAAGAAAATTTACACTGGCAAATTTATATCATTCTGATAGGACCTCGTTCTGCCATAATATCCACCGAAATCTCAGTCCAGGGGGAGATAACTCCTGTATGGAATACAGTATGCAGTAACCTCAATTGTATACTAATGGACACACTGTGGATTATTTTAATCGAACTCCTGGTCTTCTTTCCACCTGCTTCCGAAAATAGAGCTTCAGGTATAACTAGGCAGTCAAAATTAAACAATCTGGCGTAATGATACATCTCCGCTCCGTAACGGAGTCTACATTAAGATAATGCATAGACTCCACTATTATGCCTTAAGGGTGCACTCCGGAGATTCTTTTATTCGGCATGGAATAGACTATGGGTCCGTTTTTCGGCCACCAGTTGTCGCAAAACCTTCAACCCAAATCACTTATATGTATATATTTTCTGAAAGAGCATGATGAAACTATTATTTTAAGATATAACACTGCTATGTTATAGAAAAATTTAACTCGAACATTCTCCTCCATGCTTGCTTCATTTTTCCTAGAAAACCCCTTAAAAATGTCGAAAAATGGTCAAATTCGGCTCAATTTCCAGAAAAATCTGTAAGAGCGATTTCAATTAAACTTCTTACTCACGTTCCCTGGTCCGGTCTCAACTTAAAAAGGCAAAAAAAAGGGGGTGTCAACCTAACCGTTTTTTGTCAGATTTTCTTCCCGTAAATGAGTCCCGATTTTTAGGCACACCCAAGGGGCATAACTGAGGCAGGACAAACTTTACTCCATGATCCCGATCAGCGTGTAGACGAAGCCAGCACTCAATTTGTACGTACTCGTTTGCAGCGTTGATAATGCTGAATAGGATGGCATTATAGATATAAGCTATTAAGAAGACAAGAAGAATTATGATGTAGCAGAACAAGGGCAGTCTATCGTATTATGAAATTAGAGAGGGGCCATTACTACGAAACTGCGGAGGGCCACCATTAGGGGCTCCCCCAGCTCCAAAACGTCTATTTTCATACCCTTTGGCCACCGCGCATGCGCAGAATGCCGATATTTCAACCCCACACCCAGCCCATCAGATGCCCCTTCACGAATGCTTCACATTGATACCTCATACGACCCAATCGGTCCACTAGGGACCCACCTAGGTCACAAAACGTCTATTTAGGTATTCCCCGTATACATTAACATTGGAAGTCAACCCGTGGGACTACTTTCTGTCCGCGGAGGCAAACCGCAGCACCGCGGATGAATACAAAGGTCAAAGAACTATTTTTGACCTGCAAAAATTGGAACTCTCCTGTATTCGGAGGTATTTTTTAGTCACAAGTCTGGTGGCGCCCTCTGGCGGCTATCTTCGGAAAAATTGTTCAAACAGAGTTATCTGCCCTTAAATCGGAAAGAGTTTCCACTTTCTATACTACTATCGTGTGTGTGACGGGGCATTTCCGTTCGTGTATACACCTTTCTACTCCGAACTAGTGCGATACCTGCCAATATTTCAAGCGATGTACCCGCAAAGGTGTTCATATAAGGATGTACGCGACTTCCGGTGTCAATCTGCGCATGCGCAGTCGGGGAATAGTAGAAAAAAAGCATTTGGGTGGACGTTTTGGGCTAGAGGAGGACCATCCGTGGACCGAATGGGTCGTATGGAGTGTCAATGTGTAGCACTCGTAGGCAAGTGCCCGACAGGACGGGTGTGGAGTGAAAGTAGGGCTATGGCGCGAATGCGCGGGCAGGAAACTGTGGGAAAAGGGCATTGGAATGGACGTGGACCCAAAGTGGGTGTACTGGGTCGGGGAGGGTATCCATGTGAAGCGCTGCTCCAGGCCGATCATGTCATGGGTGGGTGCATGTAAAACTTTCCGCAGAAAAGATCCGGAAACAGGGACTTTACCCCTAAATTATGGAAAACCCCTATCGACTAAGTCTAGAGGGGCTAATGTTGGTTCCTAGCGGATCGTGGCCTGCCGAGAGGTGCAGGGTGGGATATCTGGTGCATGTAACAATTTCCCCGGAAATAAAGCGGTGGGCCGTAGGAATAGGAATTTTGTTGTTGTTGAGATTGTGTAGTAACGCCTCAACGCCCTATCTTAACGCTTTAACACCTTAACGCCCATCTCAACGCCTTAACGCCCGCCCCAACGCCCTATCTTAACGCTTTAACACCTTAACGCCCATCTCAACGCCTTAACGCCCGCCCCAACGCCTTTTTTACATTTTGCGAGAGTTTGTACCATACTATTATATAATACTAATTCGTCGACAAGGTGTATGTATGGATCCATCACACCGATGACGTCATGCCAGGCCGGGACATGTTCGGTCTGGCTAGCTGGTAGAGTTACCTGTGTGTACGTGTGTAGAGGAGGAAGAGAGGGGGAGGGAGGGAGGGAGGGAGGAGGAGGAGGAATGGGGCTGAGTGAGTGTGGTGGTGTTTCTCATCCAGGTGTGCAGGGTGGTGCGCCCTCGTGATGTAGATTGGTGTGGTTTGAATTAAATGTCCGATCAATTTGCGCATGCGTAGTCGGGCAGTAGTAGAAAAAGAGGGTATTTTGAGATACGGAGGGGCGTGTTGATAACCTAGAGGTATGTCACATCGAAATATAGCGTGGAGGGGTGTCGTATTGAAGCTTTCCTCAAGTTCAGTAATATTCATATAGTTTATTATCCTCAAAGTTACATCATACTCAAACAGGGGTAGCCGTCCTGGGTGTGTTTATTATGAGGTTTATTCAAGGAATAAAAAATGAAATATCAAACACCATAAGTAAACGTGTTTACAGAGCTGACTTTAACGATCGGCATATAGACGAATAGAGTATATTCATCATGTTATGGTATCCTTCAGGGCATGCCTGAATACGTTCATCCGATGGGGTGGTCGGTCAGCTTGGTGATGAAAAACGTGATATTGGTCACTCTCTCCACGAGCCATTGATTGTTGGAGCGTTGGATAGGCCCATTCCAAAACATATAAGCTAGCACCATCTCCAGGGACGCACGATTAATAATGGTGAACGGTTGGTCAAATACCCGGATATTAGTGCTCGGGTAAAAGTACCGGACTTGTTCTGGCTTCTTATTACGTGAAATGTAGCCAAATGCGAGATTCAACTTGAAGACCATAGTTTGGTCGTTGAAGATGGCTTCTACGTAGTTCGAGAGCTGAGCTAGGTCCTCCAACCGGAAATTGTAGATGTCCATCAGCGAGTGGTGGAAACATCGTCGGATCAAGAACCAATGGTCCCTGTATATGTCACTTACTACACTGGTATCCGTAAGAGATCGCTAGGGATATCCACTGGATCTTCCTCAAAATGTTCGATGTCGTCAAGCGTATGACTCGGAACCGTATCGCGTTTGAAGAGTTGACCACAACCCTTACAATGTTCCGTCGCTCTCTCGTGGAGTGATCGTTCGTGGCGCCGTAAAGTATCCTTCCGATTAAATGACCGTGCGCAACTTATACAAGTATACCTCGCGCCGTTGTGGATGGAGGACTCGTGGCGTCGCAAATCATTTGGACGAGTAAATTACTTCAGGCAGGTCGTACAAGAGAACATGTCGGCTGCGTATAAAGGGATGCTGAAAACTCCGATATTCCGCCGCTTCTATAAGTCTGCACCCCACAATAACTCTCCTGCTTTGTTCTCTCCACCAATCAGCGTACAGCCTGAGAGCTTCAAGCGCAGATATGCTCCGGTGACGTCACGGATTCCGGAGATGGAAGAGCTCCTCGACACTGGGATCAATCTCCATCGGCTCTTCAACTTGGGGTGGCGGACCGACCTTCATTCAATTCAAAGATGCATCTCAATGGGAACTGAAATATCCGGATTCGAGAGTGGTGAGCCCGACCCGTGGATGACACGTTGGTGCAATCTCGAAACCAGAGCTATCCGGTCCTGTCCTCCCTACTATGCTCTGGGACGGCGCTCAGCAGTACGATCGGTCATTGGATAGCACACAAAACCCTAGAATTTAGAACATAACGAGGGCGTATCTGTGGAGATCAAGCCGACGTCCGGACGTCATGGATGTTACGAGCGCGTCTGAAAGATGAGGTAGCCTACCAGAACTCTTCATGCATTCTTGCGAAACATTATCTATTCTGACGTCATGACGTTATGACACTGGCCATGAAAATGACTCATGACTGACGTTTTATAAAGAATAGGATATGTTCCAATGGAACCGGAAGGGGCCACGTGAAAGAATTTTTCAATGTATTATGGGACCCACTTTCAGCGACCGTCGTACCAGGGGTTCGTCGGAGCGGCCAATTTTCCAGCGGAGAGCGACCCCTGGTGGCGAGGTTGACGTTGGTGATGTTTCAATTGACTGGGATGCTTAAAGACTATATATCACGCTCTGCACATGTACGCATCGGTACTTGATGGCGTGCACGTGTGTGACGACGTAAACTGTTCAGGCGAGGAAAGGGCTTCGAACAAGTCGGTACGCCTTAACGCCCTGTCTTTACACCTTATCGCCCATGTCAACGCCCTATCTTAACGCCTTATCACCCATACCAACGCCTTAACGCCCTATCGCACTGCCTTAACGCATTGTCAACCGTCCAATCACACACACATACATTGACCATTGGTTCTTGACCCCTGATGAAAGGAACATCACCGGAAGTGCCGTCATCACCGGAAGTGGCGCTATCGCCCGCATGTCCGCTCACCGGAGATGTTCCCGTATCCTCTTCCAAATGACGTCATCGCTGGAAGTAACGTCATCACTGGAAGTGACGTCATCGCCGAAAGTGACGTCATCGCACGCCTGCTCACGCACGTAGTGCAAGTGTATCACCAGGTGCATCCCCATTCGGTCCAAAGTTGGTCCACCTCTAGCCCAAAACGTCGACCCAAATACATTTTTTCTACTATTCCCCGACTGTGCATGCGCAGATTGATACCGGAAGTCAGTGAACCGGCCGTAACCTTTGACCCAGATGTGGCCAGAAATGACCTTTGACCCGGATTTGACCTTTGACTCAGAAGTCACGTGATCATAACTGACGTAACGCCGTCAGCCTCACGCCTCAGCCTCAATTTTGAGACAGAGTTTGCTCTTTCCCTACTACTTGCATGTACCAATCGTTTCACTTTTCATTGTATTCGAAGCTACAGCTACCTAGTGGGAATGACTGCCCGTAACGGTCCTTATAACTAATCGCGATAGATAAATGTAGTTATGTGTATATGACGATGAAAACAAGTTATCTGATACAAGACGTAGTTCACACACTTCAGCTCAGAAAACCCCCTCGGCTGATACTGACAGTGATTCGGTCTGTTACAAGACAGGTAACATGTGGTCACATGATCTTTTGAAAAATAGTTCTGGTCGAGAAAGTTACATGTAATGTAACGTGGTCCTCGCATTGGAGTTGGCGTTTAAGGATGGCTTTGACTTACCTGCGAGTCGCTTTGATCTTCCATGCGGGTAAACACGGCTGTCTTTGAGAATGTTTTCGTGTGTTCATTGTATCTGAAATTCGTTCACTATATCGATGAATGTGTTACCGGTATGTATATAACAGTATGTATACCTTTCTCCATGAAAGTCTGTACGACATTAGGTTGAGTTTCATTTATCGATATAATGGCCAGTTGCATAATGTTTAACCGTTTAAGTAGGGCATACAAACCGATTAGAATCCATACCAGACATATTGACCCACATTACTCGTTCCACTGCTTTCATTGTACTGTGTAATACCCTAACCTGTGACTTATTTATTTATTTACTGATTTTGACATATAGTCTGGGTTAAAGAGCGGGACACAGCCCATATTAATCATCTCCCCGTAAAACATATATACAAAAATAAAACCATATCAATTAAAAAATGTATAAGAAGATAATAAGATTAATAGCAAAAGTAGTAACAGTTATAAGTTAGATACATTAGACATAAAATGTTTTACTTTCATGCTTTAAAATATGTAGAGGTGAGGTGTTTAAAAGAGTTCGATGGAAAAAAAATTAAACTTCAGAATATCCTTTCTATGTGGAGGACAATACAACTTAAAAGGATGCTAGTTCCGTATGTGTATAGCAGAAGCATAAGTAAAATACAACCAAAAGGGTATGGCTATGTGATTATTTAAGATTTGATAGCAGGTAGTTAGACTGTTGTTTTGTCTCCTCTGTCGTAGGGATGCCCAACCCAATGATGCACGGAGAGTGTCCTAGCTAGTAATATAATCTTTGGATACGAGACGCACAGCACTTTTCTGAACCCTTTCAATCATGTTGATATATTTTGCCTGGTATGGATCCCAAATTACTGAACAATATTCCAATCTGCTTCGAGTGATTGGTAAGCCTTGGCTATAGCATCGTTATTTGTATTAAATATTCGTTTAAGCATTCCAAGAAGTTGATTGGATTTTTTGCAAAGTCACAATGCTGATTCCATGTCAACTTGTCTGATATCTGGACACCCAGATACTACTTCTCACATTCAGTAACATCTCTAGAGTTCTTGACTTCCATTATAGTATTTTCCAGGATGTTTCGCCCTTTTTCTCGAAATTTGCATTAATTTACATTTATTGGCATTAAATTTTAACATCCATTTGTCGGACCAGGCTGAAAATTTGTTCAAGTCATTTTGTAATTCGACTGTATCATGTTCATTGTCAATGTCTCTGTATAATATACAGTCGTCGGCATATAACCGCACGTTTGAAGATAAATCCTGAACGATGTCGTTGATGTATGAGATGAATAGGAGAGGTCCGAGAATTGTTACCTGAGGCACGCCTGATTTTACCTCAGTACAAGACGAATTCCCCCCATTTAAAACGACTCTCTGTTGTCTGTTCATTAGGAAGGATCTCAACCATGTTGCGTTCGTCCCAGTTATCCCGTAATGCTCCATTTTATACAACAATCTCTCATGAGGCACAGAATCGAACGCACGTGTAAAATCAAGAAAGAGAATGTTGACTTCTTTCGCTTTATCCAACGATGTTGACCAATCATAT
>JAVTVY010038081.1:0-16877 GCA_036873755.1 Hanleya hanleyi | reverse complement strand
ATGATATAAACCGGAGAGAGAGAGAAAACAACAACAGCAAGGATGACACATGAGGGAACAACAACAACAACAACAAGTTTTTTTTCATATAGTTTATTTTCCCCTCCATCATAACATACCCACGCTGGGGGAGCCGCGTTGGGTATGTTTACAATTCAAGAAAGACTCTTGTCCAATCAGAGACCGCCATTTGCATCTGTCCTATTCGTTCCTGTCCGTTAGAGGTATTCTTGTCCAATCAGAAGTCGCCATTTCAGAGAGTTCCTTCTTCGGTCATGTTCATTCTGAACCGTTTATTCTAATCATCGTCGGCCAGGCCTGGATATTCTTCGGGCAGCATGTCCTGAAACAGTTGTTTGCGCATTTTGATCGCATTTTCCGGGGCCTCGGTGGGTGGTAAACCCATATCCTCTTCCAAGTGACGCTTGGTCTTCATGATGGACCTGTGCGTGGGGTCCCCTTTCATTTCAAGCGGTAGTAAGATATACTGTTCATAGATCGCCATAGCTGTTTTCCTGATGCGGGGGCGCATTTGGGTGTACGTCTGTTGTAAATTATCCTCTCCGGCGTCCTCGATCGCTTCAGCGTGAGTATTGATAGCTGCTGTCACAATGCGATCCCAGAAGGTAGGTTCTGCCTCACTTTCCTGGGATGTAGGCTGACTCTCTGAGGTCAAGCTCTCCATATCAGTAGATATACTGTCAGCAATCTTGGATTCGGTATCAGTCGATGCACTC
Source organism: Hanleya hanleyi (assembly GCA_036873755.1). Classification (NCBI taxonomy): domain Eukaryota; kingdom Metazoa; phylum Mollusca; class Polyplacophora; order Lepidopleurida; family Hanleyidae; genus Hanleya; species Hanleya hanleyi. The sequence goes on along the minus strand of JAVTVY010038081.1, from coordinate 16,140 downwards.
TCATCAATCTCTGTATCAGTATCTGCCTCAACGGGCTCCTCGGCGTCTTCAGTCCCATGTATATTTTTCTGGTGTCGCATCATATCGTAATGTCTGGTAAACGTGCGTTCACACTCAGAACAAGTATAAGCCATGTTGACGGTTGAACGTCGACTGTGCGTGTTTGGGGAATACGCTCGCTTTTATAGACAGTAACGCCCATCAACGCTTAGCTCAACGCTTCAACGCCCTGGTGAATTAGCTCAGAAGCTCTGATTTCATGGAATTGACACCAATTCATCGAAATGCAGTGACGCCCGCCAACGCCCGTCGTTACGCCTTAACGCTCGTCTCAACGCTTTAACACACTTTCTTAATGCTTTAACGTTGTTTAATGATGCGTTCGAACAAATGTTTCTTTTGTGCTATTGCTCTGACATACGCCGCTTTCCAGTTCACGCCCGAGGTTTTCAACATCGACTCTGTTCTTTCAATTTCCATATGGACTGGGTCCTTATCCAACAATTTCATATGGGTCAGTAAGTCGACATACTGCTGACGTAAAGCCCGTCGTAGTCTGGGTGCCAATCTGTTATGGGCTAAAATTGCAGCTTCCTCTTTCGAATACCCTTTGCGTTGAAACTTGTTTCCTGTGGCCTCCAACATCCCGCCCATCTCCTTTGACCCCGGCGCGCAAAGGTTTCCACCGCGGTGCAAACCTTTACACCGCGCGCGCCGGGGTCAAAGGTCAGTTCCGGTCACGTGAACGGAAGCGGAAGTGACCTCCGGAGCTCCGGAGCTCCGGAACTCCGAGTTCTCTTGTAGCAACGCCCGTCAACGCCCGGTGGTGGCGTCGGAGCTCCGGAGCTCCGAGTTCCATGAGCTCCGGAGCTCCAAGAGCTCGGCGAGCTCGGAGCTCTTGCATATAAACACACACATGCATCTGTGAAAGCTTCATTATACGCCTGGTGTCCGTGGAGATGAGAGCCATGGTTTACGCATGTCACTTGTGTTCGAAGTCATTTTCCACGCCATTTAATCTACGTAGACATATACAGCGAAGCCATCTCAAGGAACGGAGTCCCGATAACGTGCAAATTCAAAGTACGCGCGAGGAACGATCAACACCTACGTCACACACGACAGTATTAGAGCACCCTTATACGATGACGGTGAGCGGCCCTACGGGGTGTGGAAAGACGTCCTGGGTGATGAAGTTCTTAGAGGAAGGTGTGGCAACCCCAGCTCCGACACGTGTTGTTTGGTGTTATAGCCAATGGCAGCCCGCCTACGAAACTGCACGACTACAGAATGTGAGCTTTGTTCCAGGAATTCCTCACGACATAGACGAACCCTATTACTTCGATTCCGAGCAGACCAACGTGGTAGTGCTCGATGATCTGATGAGTGCGGCCAAGGACAATTCGAAAATCGCCGACCTATTCACCAAAGGGTCCCATCATCGAAATCTGTCCGTCATCTATTTGACTCAGAATCTCTTTCCTCAAGGGAAGGCGTCCAGAGATATTGCCTTGAACTGCCAATACTTTGTGTTGTTCTCCAATCCCATTGATAGAGCACAAATCCGTGTGTTTGGTAGTCGAATTTATCCTCAGAACATTGACCATTTTATGTGGGCGTTTCAAGAAGCGACAATTCGTCCGTACGGCTACCTGTTCGTAGATTTAAAAGCCCATACCCCCGAAGATCGTCGGCTGACGACCCACCTGTTACCCGGCGAGGAATCACCACAACGGCCTATACCCCTACACCATCCGCCGAGTGCACTCCTGGCAGAGCAGCAGCAGAAGCCCACCCCCATACAGCGGGCCCGCTTCATACCATCAGTCCTGGAATATCACCCAACCGTGAAGGCCCAACCCGAGGTTGAAGAACATAATGTGAACTCGAGGCTATGGAAGGATTTGTTCAAAGAAAGTATGGACGCCGAGATGGGCGGGATGTTGGAGGCCACAGGAAACAAGTTTCAACGCAAAGGGTATTCGAAAGAGGAAGCTGCAATTTTAGCCCATAACAGATTGGCACCCAGACTACGACGGGCTTTACGTCAGCAGTATGTCGACTTACTGACCCATATGAAATTGTTGGATAAGGACCCAGTCCATATGGAAATTGAAAGAACAGCGTCGATGTTGAAAACCTCGGGCATGAACTGGAAAGCGGCGTATGTCAGAGCAATAGCACAAAAGAAACATTTGTTCGAACGCATCATTAAACAACGTTAAAGCATTAAGAAAGTGTGTTAAAGCGTTGAGACGAGCGTTAAGGCGTAACGACGGGCGTTGACGGGCGTCACTGCATTTCGATGAATTGGTGTCAATTCCATGAAATCAGAGCTTCTGAGCTAATTCACCAGGGCGTTGAAGCGTTGAGCTAAGCGTTGATGGGCGTTACTGTCTATAAAAGCGAGCGTATTCCCAAAACACGCACAGTCGACGTTCAACCGTCAACATGGCTTATACTTGTTCTGAGTGTGAACGCACGTTCACCAGACATTACGATATGATGCGACACCAGAAAAATATACATGGGACTGAAGACGCCGAGGAGCCCGTTGAGGCAGATACTGATACAGAGATTGATGAGAGTGCATCGACTGATACCGAATCCAAGATGGCTGACAGTCTATCTACTGATATGGAGAGCTTGACCTCAGAGAATCAGCCTTCATCCCAGGAAAGTGAGGCAGAACCTACCTTCTGGGATCGTATTGTGACAGCAGCTATCAATACTCACGCTGAAGCGATCGAGGACGCCGGAGAGGATAATTTACAACAGACGTACACCCAAATGCGCCCCCGCATCAGGAAAACAGCTATGGCGATCTATGAACAGTATACCTTACTACCGCTTGAAATGAAAGGGGACCCCACGCACAGGTCCATCATGAAGACCAAGCGTCACTTGGAAGAGGATATGGGTTTACCACCCACCGAGGCCCTGGAAAATGCGATCAGAATGCGCAAACAACTGTTTCAGGACATGCTGCCCGAAGAATATCCAGGCCTGTCCGACGATGATTAGAATAAACGGTTCAGAATGAACATGACCGAAGAAGGAACTCTCTGAAATGGCGACTTCTGATTGGACAAGAATACATCTAACGGACAGGAACGAATAGGACAGATGCAAATGGCGGTCTCTGATTGGACAAGAGTCTTTCTTGAATTGTAAACATACCCAACGCGGCTCCCCCAGCGTGGGTATGTTATGATGGAGGGGAAAATAAACTATATGAAAAAAAACTTGTTGTTGTTGTTGTTCCCTCATGTGTCATCCTTGTTGTTGTTGTTTTCTCTCTCTCTCCGGTCTATATCATGGCGTCAAAACGTCTAGCAGGACCCATACAAGGACCAGTTTTCGACACTAGGTGACCACATCCCGACGGAATGGCCAGTTTTCGACACCGGATGTGCCGCCATCTTGAACATACGTGCCGCCATCTTGGATATGGCCCATAATGCACCGGGTCAAAATACTCGCTTCTGATTGGCTGAGAGCTCTGTGACGGATTTGAAATACTCGCTTCTGATTGGACGAGAGCTCCGCATTGCGTCTGCGCATGCGCAGAATGATATTCCTACCGCACCATCTCGACCCCAAATACCTTCATGTACTGCCCGAAAATGGCCACTTTCGCTACTACTCGTACCGATGACGTCACCGATGACGTCACAGATGACGCAAACATCCCTCAAATCGGAATGTACACCCCGAGAACTACAAGATGACACCTTCGAGGACGCATTCGAACCGTGAATAGCCCATCTCGATCCCAAATACCTTCATGTACTGCCCGAAAATGCCCACTTTCGCTACTACTCGTACTGATGACGTCACCAATGACGTCACAGATGACGCGGACAGCCCTGAAATCGAGGTCTGCACGCCGAGAACTACAAGATGACACCTTCCAGGACGCATTCGAACCGTGAATAGCCCATCTCGACCCCAAATACCTTCCTTCACTGCCCCAAAATGTCCACTTTCGCTACTACTCCTACTGATGACGTCAACAATGACGTCACAGATGCTTCGGACATGCCTCAACTCGGAATGTACACCTCGAGAGCTTCACTTTGACACCTCACACGACCCATTCGAACCGTGATTAGCTCATCTCTAACCCAAACACACCCCTACATAGCACCCAAAATGCCTGTTTTCTATACTACGGCCAGACTGCGCATGCGCAGACTATTGAACACGGACGAACCATTAGTGTAGTCAAGTGCTCCTCCACGAGAGCTTCAAAATAAGACCTCACTCGACCCCATTGGACCATTAGGGACTCACCTAGACTCCAACATGTCCACCCCGTATGGGCCTATACACCCATAGCCATGCAGTATAGGCCTATGGGCCTACCCAGGCCTCGGTGACTTTTTTCAAAAATTTCACCGATTCGCTCCGCAACACTTCCTATCGTGTTCTAAATGACGAGACGAGTAAAACGAGACCCCACAACCCTACCGCAAATGTATAGAAGTACGTTTCCCAGGGGGATAAACATTGAACCTATACCCCAGTATGGGACTATATGGGGCTCGGTGACTTTTTTCAAAAATTTCACCGATTCGCACGGGACACTTCCTATCATGTTCTAAATGACGAGACGAGTAAAACGAGACCCCACAACCCTACCGCAAATGTATAGAAGTACGTTTCCCAGGGGGACAAACATTGATCCTATACCCTCAGTATGGGACTATATGGGGCTCGGTGATACTTTTTCAAAAATTTCACCGATTCGCACGGGGACACTTCTTATCATGTTCTAAATGACGAGACGAGTAAAACGAGACCCCACAACCCTACCGCAAATGTATAGAAGTACGTTTCCCAGGATGGTCCTATACCTCCCATACCCCATATAGGCATTTTCCCGTAATTTAGGATAAAGTCCGTATTCCGTATTTTTTCAGGAAAATTTTTACATACACCCACCCTGGAACTAGGGGAGATAACTCTATTGACAGGCGAGCCCCGTTAAGCCCGGCGACCTATATACCCCCCATACCCCATATAGGCATTTTCCCGGATTTTTCGATAAAGTCCGTTTTCCGTTTTTTTTTTTTCAGGAAAAATTTTACATGCACCCACCCAGCCATAAAATACCCCTTCACCTAGGCTTCACTTTGATACCTCACTCGACCCCATTGGACCATTAGGGGCTCCCCTAGCTCCAACACGGCTATTTGCATACCCTTGGGCCACCGCGCATGCGCAGAATGCCGCTATTTCAACCCCACACCCAGTCCATTAGATGCCCCTTCATGAATGCTTCACTTTGATACCTCACTCGACCCCATCGGTCCACTAGGGGCTCCCCTACATCTCAAAACGGCTATTTCCATACCCTTCGGCCACCGCGCATGCGCAGAAGGCCGATATTTCAACCCCACACCCAGTCCATCAGATGCCCCTTCACATAAGCTTCACTTTGATACCTTACTCGACCCCATCTGACCATTAGGGACTCCCCTAGCTCCAACACGGCTATTTCCATACCCACGGCCACACGAGTTGTCTCCCTTGCGCCGTCTAAAAACACCGCCATTTTACAAGTAATTAATTAAAATTAATTAATTAATTAATTAATTTATTTCCCATCCTCCGTATGGCAGAACTGTACAACCCAGAACAAGTCTAGACATGCCTTGATCACGTGATCGTCATGGGAAACCCCCACTGGGGAATCCCCCTGGGAAACCCCGCCACAGTTCCCCCACAAATTTTACCCGGGGGAACATATAAGTAGGTCAATCATACCCAATCGGTGTTTTATATACTACTGACGGTGATTCTCGGACTGGGCATAATTTTTGGCAAGAATGTGATCGTGTTAACCCCGCAAAATAGTACCAGAATAATATCAACGTTCAAATCATTGTCGAGTTAATCATATATATCCACATTGGTTGGCCAAGGTGTACATTAAAATAAAATCATACCATGAATTATTCATCTGGGGTTTGTAGACTGTGATACCTTAATTTACCAAAGTATGACTAACTGTATGTACAATGTATATCTTCATTTAAATCTGCAAAAAATGTATATGTTTTTTTAATGATAATAGTGTCATCGCATGGTTCGGGGTTTGAAACAGAAGACAAATGATTTCATCCCGCAATCTGATAAACATCACTCATTCATAACTTAGAAACCACTCGGCGCACAGTCACGAATCTCTTCTTGTTGGTCCTGGACAAGGGCAATGAAAACGCTGAAAGAGATGTAAATGTGTTTTCACAGGCAAAGCCTGAAATTCACCGAACATTTTATCCTTTGATATCATTCCTGTAGTTTAAAAAATGCTAAATTAAATCGGTGATAGTTATTCCTAAATATGACTTTTTGACCTACACACCTAAATACCTACGTAGCGGTCCATTTCATCGCTATATTCATTAAATATAAAGGCCAAAGTAACAAATTACAGCAAATAAAAAGTGGATATGATAACATCTGTATCGGGTTACTTCATGCGTTGTAATAGTGTCTTGTACGAAGCCCCGGTGCGTATTAAACTTCCTACATTTCGGCACTCGTAATTTGTTATACATGCAGCACAGAGGAAATGGGCGGGTCCTTTGAACCACGATATTTCCCTAATCATGTTTTGGTTGCTGATATATTAATTGCATTTCGGCGTTGAAACAGGGGGGTCGTTTGAACAGCATTTAATGCACTATCTAGAAGTATGAACCACCACGATTAGAGCAAGATCTGTTCAAAAACGCCAGCAAGCAGTTCAACAACTACAGAAGAAAAGTGAACCGCACAGCCAGTGTATTGGCCATGACGATACCACAACCAACGAACCCGAAGATCTGCAGGACTCTGTAGAACGAATATATGAAGGGATCCAGGCAGTAACCCACAACGCCACTGAAGAAAAAGCGTTGAAGGTACGACGAAAGATTACCCGATTATGGAAAACAAATTTTTACGATCGGAAACTTGCCTCTTCCATTGCTCTCCGGTGCAAAAAGACAGCGGGAGTGTACCACGGGCTTTTGGAGATGGATACACCATTCATACCATCAAAATTTTGAGAACATATCGTTGAATCAACCCGAACCACAAACTCAGAAGGATATTAAGAACGGATTATCCATCAGTCGATTTTGAGCCGAAATACAAATTCTTGAAGATAAACACCGAAGGTATGTCTCACAATACTCGCACATAGACGACGATGAGTAACATCATCTCCAAGCAGAACACTGGAGACATCCAAAACAAAACTACTGAAAATATAGATGAGAGATACCGGCCGACAAGAAGAAAAATCTCAAGAGGTATGGTTCAAAAAGAGGAATGGCTGGGATGGTTACCATTACAGAACAGCCAGCCATTATATTCCAAAATCGCCCGAGGACACCGCAAAATAATCGGAGTCTGAAATACGAGATGAAAGCACACGAGAAATTGACACCCATGTTCCTCTGTGGAACAGACTAGAAAATCGCAAATCAAGTGAGACTGCTCCCGTGAACCATCATGCATATACGCCAGGATGGTAGACTTTCGTCCAATGACGGGAGGATATGCGATGGAACAACAATGAAGACACAGATTATCGCCGCACAGAAACCAACAATTAAAGAGAACGTTCTACACATGAGAACGGTAACGATCATTATCAACAATCCGACTGACATGCAAATGTATCCCGGAGTAATACAGACATTCATTTGTAGACCAACGCCAGCTCCAATATCGAGGGCGATTCAGACAGAACAATGAAAATTACCTGCCTTGCCTTCCCTTGCCCGTCGCATTTGTACCATATATATTGTGACAGAACTGAATTTATCAGGGAAATGAGGCTTAGTGAACTTGAAACAAGACACGTCTGAATAAAGCCAAGTCACATGATGTTATGTTCTTGTAAGAACCCACAAACCGAAACAAACGAAGAAAACCAAGGCGTTCGTATAACCACATATAATCCACATAACGCACACATATATTCCACAATTGTGTAAAATATAAATATACTGCTCGAGAGTCCTAAAAGGAAACTGTTCTAGAAGATGTGAAACTCATTAAAAGCCAGAAACAGGCTCATCATTTTCATTTAAAAATTCGAGTAGTGTCTTCAAAGTAACGGAAAACATGAGTTGTGATTCTAGGAATGTGATTTATGTTATTAAATATGTTTGCATGCAAGCATATCCACACATGTGACAAAGATAAGTTCAAATATTTCCCTTCTAAAAGATTACTTCAACTACATCGGTACAGTGATGGTTGGACATTTTATCTCCCGCTATCTTCCCTCATTGAACAGATAATATGTATCCTGTTTGAGGGAGTAGAGGACGTTCATTTCCCTGCTCTTACGGGACTACAACATGGGGATTTATCAATTTTTTTTCTAAACAAACTGAGTTTCCTAACAAAAGTACCCATACCTCTTAAAATGGGATGAACATGAACAGAAGACACAACAGAAATCTTTATGCATTTTACATGCTCATAATTTCGATATATTTTACCATGATAGGAAGTGATAAAACGCTTACCTTGAACGCTTCTAACAAAATTCGTTGCTCCAAATGTTTGGTCTGGGGTCCAGCTGCTTTGGTTTTAGAGGGATGACGATTGAGACTTGAGATCATGCCTTTATATACTCATTCCAGGCAGGATATTATCATGAGGTAAATATCATTGGCTGCCCCCCATAGCTGTTTGTTAATCTTGATCCAATCGCAATTCATTCCCATGGTTGATAACCGAATCAGAGAAGCGTTGAAGTTCCTGGTACCTGATATTTTATAGCGGTATAGTACAATTCTCCAGTCAACTGATACCGTTTTTTCTACTTTGTCTTCGTGTCTCGGTAATATGACGGATTTAACCCAGATATCATATATGGTAAATATTGCAAGACTTAATATGATAAGATTTATGTGAAAAATCGTGTTGATCCACTGATAAGCTTGGCATAATGCAGAAGCAAAGTAACTCCGAATAAACTTAATAAACGCATGGTGACAGTCTCAATATTTCGACAAAATTTTATTTGTCATCTGATGACAAATAAAATTTTGTCGAAATATTGAGACTGTCACCATGCGTTTATTAAGTTTATTCGGAGTTACTTTGCTTCTGCATTATGTGAGAAAGTTTACCACTTTCTTGTAGACTGTACCTTATTAAAATAAATACAAGAAAAGAAGCTATACAGCTTCACGGCATGCGAAATGTCAATCTGGGTATTCAAACAATATTAATGGTGAAGTGAAATAAAGCCACGCCCCCCACCGCGTGCTTTCCCTGGACTACAGTGGGCACAATCAATCATTGATTCACCACATCGATTCACCCAAGACACACCCCTGCCACGTGCCCCCTGCCCATGTGGGTTGCATACTTGAAAATTAGAATATACACTTTGGGTCGTTAATATTTAAACATAGATTTCACATTGTTGCAATGTATGGAACGACACCTGACCAGGGCGCACGAGGCATAGGTGGATACATCATACAGTGTATATTGTTGTGTATACAATGTGCCGTAATGTTTAATGTTTGAATAATACAAACTTTTCACCGCGTGAAAAGAGGCGTGTCTCAAAACATTGAAATTATACCGTCTCTACCGTACGACTGAATACAAAGGGGGGAAACAGCCAATAAAACGACGTGACTCCCGTATACAACATAACCATCACTGCAAGATCAATTCTAGCTGATTTTGAAAGTTAAATTTTACGTTTGATTTCAATAAAATTTGAACATTATTTTTGAATTCTTTTAAGAACTGCCGAAAGAATGGGACTGTTTCCAAAACTTTATGACGGTAAATGAAAAACTTGGCTTGCAAAAGTATGTAATTTATGAAATTCGTATAAGTAGAATTTCTAAACACTCCATGCAAAATTTCGTCATCTCTAATATCAAAACTACTCAAAAACTGGTTAGTCATACTGTCAATGTAGTTCTTTACATTCATCCAGAAAGTGGCATTTCGTATACAATGTAAAAAGTAATGCTCGATTGTGTCTTCCACGCTACATATATCACATAAATCGTTGTTTTGCAGTTTAAGTCTATGGCACAACTAGACATTACAAGGTACAATTTTGTGAACAAGTTTAAAATGTAGCTGTTTCACTTTCATTTCAGACGGTATTCTGTGCAACATTTTCCAAATATCTCTCCAAATTACTGGATCATATGCATCTTGACATCTACAAGGTGTGTTCATCGAACACATTCGTAATATTTCATAAAATGATTTACAACACCATGTACAAATATCCAACTTTATCCCATTCAGCTTTGGGATGCTTAAAGTAATTTCTACGTCATCCATGTTTCGGTTATATACGTTTGATCCAACAAAGGAAACCACTGCCTTAATTATATTATAGTACAGCTTAAAATCTGTTACAAAATTAAATTTTGCCTCCAGCTGTGGAAGTGCCATTAATCTACCATGTGGGTTAAATAAATCTTTAACAAAGTTAATTCCAGCGCATCGCCAATCTTGAAAAAATATTTGCTTCTTACGGACAAGAATATTTTGATTATTCCACAGGATTTCATTATAGAGATCAACTTCACTGTATTCTCTAATTTTACTCCATGCAAGCAAAATTGCTTTGTAAAACTCTGAAAGTTCTAGTTTTTCAGCCTTGTAGTTACATTGCAGCAAAAATTCCAATCCACCATATTGATCAAATGCTTTTCTCATCAATAATTTACAAAAACTGGGCCTATCGTCAAAATATCTATGTAGCCAGTTTAGTTTCAGAGCTTGGTCATGTAAATTGAAATCTCTAGTTTTTAGTCCCCCGTCTAATCTGCTCCTACTTAGCACAGACCTTTTCACCTTTTCTTGTTTGTAAATCCAAATGAAACTAAACAGTTCTTTGTTAACTTGAGAACGAAATTTACGAGTCGTGGGGAGAACAGAAGCTATGTTATAATCTTGATATTCCTTCGCCTTTGCTCAACAGTGCTCGACCGTACATGGTCAAGTTTCTATTAGACCATATGTTTAACTTTGTTTTTACCTTCTTTAATTGTTTTTCAAGGTTCTCTCTTCTCATTTCATTTTTATCATGACTAATCACTACTCCTAATACCTTAACTCGTTTTTCTACAATTGTAAGGCCACATGCGCTGTCAACCCATTAATATTGCGTGGAGAGAGTGGGAATAAGGCTCATTTGAGCAAATTGAGGTATAGCCCCGTGGGTTTCTCAAACCTTTTGTATTTTTCAACTGCCTTTTCAACAGATTTCAAGTTTTGGAGTAATAAATCAGAATCATCGGCAAAATAAACACCTTTCACCTCAACATCCCCGACAACTATCCCCTGAATTTCTTCATCGTTTCTTACTTCATTGTTTATAAGTTCAGCGCATAAAATGAATATATATGGCGACACTGGACAGCCTTGTCTTGTACCTCTATGTAATCTGAATCAATTCGTTGATCTACCTTTGTTAATTACACAGCTCAATACATCCGTGTACAAAAGTTTCACAAGTTGTCGAAATTCTGAGCCAAAGTTAAATTTTTGCAAAGCGAAGTCAATAAACGACCACTCTACAGAATCGAAGGCTTTTTCAAAGTCCAGTGATAAAAGCCAATTGTCAGCATAATCTTCATCTTCCATGAGGTCAAGAATAAACCTGAGATTTTCCCCAATGTATCTCCCTTTAATAAAACCAGCTTGTGTGTTGTGTATCAGAGTGTCTAAATGAGGCTTTATTCTGTTGGCTAATGCTTTGGATAATATTTTATAATCAACATTCAACAAAGTCACTGGTCGCCAGTTACTTAACAATTTTGGGTCCCTATCCGGTTTTTTAAGTAGGGTTATAACTCCTCTGCGCTGAGATATTGTTAAAACACCAGTACTTACTGAATGTCTCAAAGATTCGATATATAATATTTTAAGTTTTTCCCAGAACTTTTGGTAAAATTGGACGGAAAGACCATCACACCCTGGCGACTTATTCAATGGCATTTTGAACAGTGCATCTTTTAGCTTATCTTCTGAAAGTTCATTTTCTATTAACACACTATGTTCTTCCGAGAGAGTTGGAACATTGTTAGGAAATGTTAAGTCATAGTTACTTTCTGACAAACCCTGCTTAGAATTATAAAGGTCAGAATAATAAGCTTCTAATTGTTTTAAAATTTCTGATTCATCTGTAATTAGCTTATCCTTTTCTGATTCAAGTTCATCTATGCTTTTCTTTCCAGATTTTGCTCTTTCCAAATTAAAGAAGTATTTTGAACTTTTCTCTCCTTTCTCTAACCATCTACATCTGGATCTTATCATAGCACCCTCTCCTTTTTACCTCCGTCGATCAGACGGAGGTCTAGGAGCGCAACGTGAAATCTCCCGCCAAATAATTGTCATATGGGGAACCCACGACTCATAGTATTTCCAATAGGGATCGTCATGGTTCCCGACGAAAAATTGAATCTTTTCTTTGGACACAATTGAAATAACGGGGATCCCCATTGCAATACATTGCAGTGGGCCTTGCTTCTGTAGTCGGGTTCCACCTCAATCTCGAAACCAGAGCAAAATGGTACATCTTCAGAAAATTTATGACCTAGGCCTATCCCAAAGTTCACAAGATCATTATTGTTTAGCATCATCAGATAAACAAGAATAGTACGATCAGACAACATGCAGGCGAAAATACTGTATAATTGACGTAATTCGTTGTTTTCCGCGTTTCAATGGTTGATCTTCAATGCAGAATCTAGGTCAACTAAATTTATAATGTCTGCTGCTTCAAACGAGTAGGCCTACAAGTACGTTCAGTTTTATCTTTTTAACAACAAAACTTGCATAATGTTAGCAACAAAAGTACATATCATCGGGCGTATGAACAGTACTATGTATTGAATGAAGAACAGGAATGCTGCAAATGCCCTGACCTGATCATGTACATGTCACGCTAAGAACCTTGGAATAGGTCATAAATTTCCCGAAGATGTACCGTCTTGCGGCACCAGTCCATTCACACCCATTCATCTCCTCGTGGGTTCGTCCGTTTGTGTGAATCGTGTACCTGTCATTCACTTTGTAAGTTACTAGTCTGATAAAACTGGTGTTGATAATTGTAATCTTTATTGGTAATGATCATTGACACAAAATATCTCCTCCAAGCAGCACGCAAATTGCGTGTTTTACGGTTTCCAGGGGCAACGTTTTGAAGGGGGATAACTCCGCTCAATACTTCTAGAGCACATGTACAAAAGTTGTCTCCCTTGTTATTTTTTCTAGCTTTGTTGCCTTATCAGTTCTAATATTTTTTTAACTTGTTCAAACGATATAAAGATGAACAATTATTCTGAAATTAATTTGAGGGATTCTCCAATCCAATCAAGATTTTGCAGAACTAGAACACTTTTCAGCCATTTCATTTAATTTTTTGGTGGTCTTTTTTTTGTCTACGTTTTTTTTTTGTCTTTGTTTTTTTTCATTCTGGCTTTAGTGAGTCTGTATGACAAAAAAGAGCAATAAACCTGATTCTTTTAATTTCTGTTTCGTAGAATGAAAGAAACGTGAATTTATTTTCAAATAAAAAAGTTCATCATTCTGTGCTTTTGAAACATTCTGTCAATTTGGAACATGCTTTGATTTTTGAGTTGTAAGTTGGTGCAGTGATCTCAATGTACATCATCATCATAATAATGGAGTTAATTGTTCATCTTGAGCTTGACTAGTTTTGATCCATATCACCTAACGGTCTCAAAATTCTTCCTGGCAATGTATAATGTAATAGCTGATTTGAAGCGTCCATTGAGTCTGGAAAAAGACTTGATAGGTCTTGAAAAAGGTATGGAAAAGGTCTGGAATTTTGAAATCCTCAAGGTGTGGGAACCCTGTCGTTTTCTTTCAGTTGATGATATCCACCAGCCTGGTTGTTCAAAAACAGTTATTCTAAATTTTGCTGATAAATTATATTTCCCGGGGGGGGGGGCGCTTTATCTTGGCATTTGGCAGTTGAATAATGGTTTGATTTTGCAGAAGCACCAAACTGATCTACCTGCGTGAGTCTGTAAACTTATTTAATAAAGCTGATAAATAATATGCATATGCTTTTCTTTTCATTTATCCTAACAGTTTAGTGACATCCACATTGTGTGCTGTGATACTTGTTGATGAAGAATAATTTGCTTGTTAAGCCCTGATAATATTCTGAAAACTTATTCTGAATTGTAGCTGAAACAAAGGAGTGTCTACATTCCACATGTAGGCCTACATTATTGAGATTTTTGACTGATGGCATGGATGGAACCTTTCTCAATTTTGTTTTGTAGTTTTAAGCCCTGGACATACCACTGGGCATTTATTTGCCATACGATCACATTTCACATACTTTGTTCAGCCCCGTGATCTGGAACCAAACAGACAGTATCATTAGATGAAATAAGGAGAACATTATATACATTTCAGGTTTTACCAATGCCAAATGACTTGAACAGAAGACAATTAGACAAAAAGAAAATCAATAAATATATCAATAAATAATAAATTACATAGAAAATTTTCTTGTCTTTGCAAGGGGGACATCAGACACACTGACAACACAGACCATTCATTCAAATTTCGCCTTCCATTGGGGAGGCCGAAATATTCCTCAAACACAGTATACATATTCTCTCTTGTGATAAACATTACGCATGTAATGATGACCGGCAGAGTGATACATGTGTCAATCGGTCAGACATTTTCAAGGATGCCCAGTTTTAACTTAAAACAACCATGCCGGACTTCATTCCTTATCTCAGAATAATTGGATCTAACTTTTACAAAACCTGCAGCCCCCAATAGCTCCTGGATCTAGACCACATAAATGAAGGGATCTAGTTTATCGGTGCTATGGCAAAAATATCATGTAGAATGGGATTGTGTGGATAATATCAGATTCATGAAAGTTGAAGTCCTGCAGCATGCTCCACAAATATCATCAAAGGTCATAAAACTTTCTGGTCTGCGCCAGTGTGGATCTATACTTGTTTTTTTTGTTTTGTTTTTCTTTTACAAAATTATCTCCCTTGACCAGGTGAGGACTTGAATGTGTCTGAAATGATTTAGCTTCTAGAAACAAAGACTTCATTTCCCGAGTAGAGGTACAAATCGAACATATTTTGATTATTTTAGTCAAATTTCAATTCCACTTCTGGTATATGTACATGTATAAAATACATACAGAATGAACTGCATACAGAATAACACAAAGAACAGGTATATGTATCTCATTACATTCTTAACCAAAGATCAATACCTGGGTGATATTACAACAATACCATGGTGTTATATATTGCTATGATTGGCTTAACTTTAGCTGCTGATATTTCTAATTTGAGCGTAATGGGCAATCATACTAAATTTATTTTCATAATTTCATTTATTTTCACAATAAGCAACATAATCGAGATTAGCAAGTGAAGTTTTACATCATAATATAATACGCATCATGGATCTCCTTCAGTTTAGTGTAGACATATATACCCTTGGATATCTGTTACCCTGATTCAGTCATAATATTGTCTGTATTATATTGATGTCGGCAAGGAATATACATAATTATTTGATAGTATTATTAATTGTATGTTGTTTATGATTAGCATGAACTTTTTATTCGCTGGAATCCAGCCATTTGTTCCATATGGGCAATATTCCCATCAGCCATCACCATTCAATATGAATGTGATACATGTACAAGTCCATGGTAATTGATACATTATGGTGAAGGTGACCTGTAACACCAGTATACAAAATTATTCCGAGCTCGTTGGATCAGCACATGATGCTGAGACAGATCAGAACGGAATGTCGGTAAAATCAGATGTGTTTTGTAGAGGATTCTGTCAATGAGGATGCTATACTCTACACATACAAAATATGAAGTGTTGATGTGTAGGGCCTATAGCATAACATCACAAGCAAGTTGGTAAAACTAGGCACACAGGGTCTCATTTCTGACGCTAACGTGTTGATTTGGGTGGGGGTGTCCTCTCATGGGGAGGTGTGGGTGGGAAGGGGCCTAATGTCTCAAGCAGTATTCCAGGTTTTCCATCAATATACTCTATTCCATACCCCAATATTTCAAGCACGTGAAATCAAAGAAATATTATT
>JAVTVY010038080.1:0-15605 GCA_036873755.1 Hanleya hanleyi | reverse complement strand
ACTGTACGTCTACTCGGACGCAGTGGACAGCCATATTGTGGGTGATGTGAACACACCTCTGTTACGGGTGGTACCCATTAGCAAGACGTATGGCGATCAAGCCACCGAGAGTTTCAACCATATAATGTACCTGCCCGTACGACATACCGATATCAACACGATCACGGTGGATATAAGAGATGACGCGGGACGTCCGATCCCATTCGAACGAGGAAAAGTGGTGCTGACACTTGCTTTCCGACAAGCCCGCTCTCCTCACTTCGTATAATGTACGTGCCTTACCAGTGCCATACGCCCAGCTATGCCGACTACTACAAGAAACACACGGGCGGAAACTTGCCCATGTTTAGCGGTGCACGCATGCAACGAGGTCATGGATTGGGGAACATACTGGGCAGCATTGTGAAAACGTTTTTACCCTTGGTGACACGGGGTGTGAAAGCGGTGGGAAAACAAGCGGTACGCAGTGGATTGCGCGTGGCCGGTGATGTAATGGAAGGCACAGCACCCCGACAAGCCTTGAAACGACGGGCTAAAGAAGCGGGCAGCGTCTTGATCGCCAAAGCCCTTAAAAGACAAAGACCGACACAGCCCAGATTCATTCAACGTCCAACACACCGACGACGCACACCCCAGAGGAGGAGGAGGACTCAGAAGAAGAAAAAGAAGAGAAGTAGTAGGAGAGACATCTTCGCATAATGGCATTCATTCACTCCGAGTCGTGTCCGTCTACCAACAGTGAATTGGATTTGTGGACTATTCCACCTACCCAAACGAGTATAGCCGAAGGACGCTGGGTAGAACATCGACCCCTGGCTAGCCTGACGGGGGTGGGCCCCGTGGAATTTACCATTGAAAACAAAGATACGGCCTACCTGGATTTAGCCCACACCTACTTGTACGTGAAAGCCAAAATAACGGACATGGACGGGACGGACATAGAGGCCGATGCGAAAGTAGGCCCGGTGAATCTTTGGCTGCACTCCTTGTTTCAACAGGTGGATATAGGTCTGAACGATAAACTCATCAGTACGTCCACCAATACGTACCCGTACCGAGCCTACATGGAAACGCTGTTGTCGTACGGTAGTGATGCCAAAGAATCACACTTACAAGCTGAGCTGTACTTCAGGGATAAACCCGGATACCTGGACAGCATATTCGGTGCCAATGCTGGGTTCATCACACGCAAAAGAATGACAGCCGAAAGCAAGTCCGTCGATATGATGGGACGACTGCACGCCGATCTGTTCATGCAAGACCGCTACATGATGAACGGTGTATCCATCAAGATCAAGTTGATCCGGTCCTTACCCACGTTCGCCTTAATGGCCGGTGGGGAGGGAGATATCCATTACAAGATCGTCATTGAAGATGCAGCCCTGTTTGTCCGTACGGTAGATTTGCAACAGGGTGTGTTGCTGAGTCACATGGAAGCCTTATCGAAAAAACCAGCCCTGTACCCCATCCGACGCGTACAGACCAAGGTGTTCTCTGTGCCAACAGGTGCGATGATGGCCAATCGTGAAAATTTATTTCTAGGGGATCTGCCTAAACGTCTTACCCTGGCGTGTGTGACCAACACCGCATTCAATGGAAATTGGGCTGAGAATCCGTTCAAATTTGAACATTTCAACATTAACTTTGTGGCACTGCACGTGGCCGGCCATCAAATTCCAGCCCGTCCATTACAACCGAACTTTACTAGCGGAAACTATGTGCGGACCTACCTGAACCTGTTTACAGCCACAGGACAAAACAACCAGGACGAAGGCAATACCATCAGTCGAGAAGACTTTAGCCATGGGTACACATTGTTCGCCTTTGACCTCACCCCCACCTTGGAACACGATCATCAACTGGCTTTGCTCAAGAAAGGAAACCTACGGTTGGAACTGCGTTTCGCCACCCCTCTAGCCCACACCATTAACGTGATTTGCTACGCCGAGTTTGATAACGTCATCAGTGTGGATCAGCAAAGAAACGTGCTGTGTGACTACGCCAGCTAAGAGTCATGGATACAGAGCAGCTGATGAGCATACTCCAGCGAGATGCGAAGATCCCCTTTCGAGGTGTGTTTCCACGCAATGTGTTTCCCACCCACTCCACCACCCCAGCAGCCTACATCCTGAATACAGACACGAGGAGTCGACCCGGTGAACACTGGATAGCTGTGTACGTGGACACCCTAGGCCAAGGCGAATACTTTGATTCCTACGGACTTGCACCTCTACATGCCGATTTGGTGAAATTCATGGACGTCTCTACTACAGAGTGGCGTTGGAATACTCAAAGATTACAAGGACCCTTGAGTAGTGTGTGCGGACAGTACTGTGTGTTTTATCTCACTCACCGGAGTAGAGGACATTCTATGCCCACCATTGTACATATGTTTGATGATTATTGTCAAGCCGAAGACCGTGATGTCCTCGTCTGTGACTGGACGGCCTATCGTTTTAATGTGCATGCGCCATTTCTCTGGTTAACTTAAAAATGTACTGCCCGCGCGGGCCACTTGTTTATTATTATTGTTATGACGTTGTTGTTCTGACGTTCATTGTTGAATAAAAGATGAAAAAAACACAAAAAAAATGTTTTGACTTTTTTTATTTAAGTCAACAAGAATGGGTTGCACTATATATACAAATAGAATACAGGGTACAAATAGTAGGGGTATGTACACATAGAATAGTAGTGGTGTGGTTAAGGTACAAAAAAAGTTCTGTCAGGAGTAGGATTCGAACCCACGACAGCAATCGCCGACCAGCACTTACGCACCGGTGCCTTAGACCACTCGGCCATCCTGACTTTTACATTTGTGTATCAACAGTTATAGTTCGACATTGTTTTTTACAAGTCCAAGTAAGTGGTGCTCACACCGTCGGCCAACACTTTTCGTTTGGGATAAAAGAAAGTAAAGGCGTCTCGTTGCTGGATATAGGTGCGCATCTGGTGGTCGACGACCCGGAATCCTCGGTTAGTGCCACTCGCACTGGCCTGGCTTTGCAACACGCCCAGGTAGAGAGCTTTGTCGATGGCAGGGTCACGTCGGTTGACGCCTTTACAACTAAACTTATTTTCCTCTCCTCCGTAACAGTAATAAGTCTTAGAGGAGAGCGCAATCATAGCATCCCCACCCCATTCCAGCTTGAACAGGCCCGGCGTACGCTTATCGTACTGGTAATGCTCTCGTCGAGGTAGCCACTGGTCCCGTTCCTCTTCATACCTGTCCCGTAACTCGGGTTTCACCAGGGACTCCCAATCCTCATTAGAGACGGCCATGTAGGCCGAGTCCGTATCCATTTCCATGAGTTGCCAGTCTGAGGGATTAAAATAGACACCCATGAAGTCATAGAGAAACTGCAGCATCCTCAGCTTGGCCACCTGGTAGACCATACATCCAATCTGCAGGGGTAAGTTGTACCGGATAGTCTTCTTGGCTGAAGTGACTTCATAGGTGTCGTCATCGATGACCTCCACGGATCGAAACAGAGGAGAATTCACTTTTTGCGCGCTTGGGCAGTAGTACAAATGTTCACGTTGACGTGCTTATCCTGATTCGTTACCGTTTTTCCGTAATAACCATTGCCAGTGAGCTTCCAAGATTCAGCGATGATAGCCTGACTCGGGTCTTGATCACCTTGACGACGGGCCGACGTGACGAGGTCGGCATTCTCCGCAAAACAAGCCTCGGGTACGTACTGTATCGCTTGATATATTTGGGTAATTTCCAAACCGTGGTTCATGTACCACTGCAGTAAGGGCGTGCCCAGCAAGATTTTCTCGGCCCACATACTACCAATCAACATGCGGCGAGGTTGAGGCAAACACTCGTGTTGCTCCGCATAGGTCCTCATGGTGTCCCCAATATCCGCCCGACCGACCAGCGTGTTCTTAAAGATGGGAGGGCACTGGGCGAAGAGAGGCTTGAGAGTGCCAGGAACATGCAAATCACATTCCACAAAGCCGTAGAGGTCCCCCGAACGAATGGCGTCCAACATCTGTGGCAGACTCAGCAGTCGCCGACGACTCAAGGGGTACTCACGTTCTTTTAGGAACCGTCGTAAATGGGGCAGGGCCTGGCACATCGTGTGAAATTCACACTCCCACATTTCAATCAGATGGAATCCTCTCTCTTTCACATAATCTCCGTTCGCCACCACTTCTTCCCGTAATTCTTCCGCCGATTTTCCACGTCGCTCATTGAAGCGTCCAGCGCTGAAATGACATTCGTGGCCGTGCCAGTAACAGCCATAAAACTGGAATACGGTGGGTTTATTGTGGAGTATAGCAAACCCATCGACGGGGAGTCGACGATCTCCTATACGCTTCTCTGTGGCGTTGGTCTGGTGTCGTATATAAATTCCCCGTCGATAGGCTTCCCAGTCTAACCACTGGTCGGCGAGATGTTTGTACGGCGTACGTTGAGGTGTGAAATGCCGACCTTCCGCCCACCAACGCGTATAATGCCCGCTGGGCATGGGTTGAGCGAGCGACCACAAGTACAAGGCATTCGCGTCAAATCCAATGATTTTGGCACAGGGTTTCCCACTGGGCAGAGTCGTGACATCCTTCTCGTGATAACGGTGAAAAATAAGGCTAGGTCCGCCCACAATGTTCTGTTTTAGACAATCATGCATGTCTGCATCTTTTTGCTGTGTCAACGAGAAGTACGTAGCACACTCTTGAAAAAGATGGCGAAGCGCCAGACCCGGTAAACTCAAGCACTCCTTGAAGATGTCGACGTGCATTTGGCGACGAAAGAGTTGCACCATTTTCTCCGCCGCTTCCAGGAAAGGAACCACATCTAGGTTATTATACCATATCAGGAAATCTCGGAACGTCTTCATGCTGTGGCGGTTCCACACTTGTTGGAGTTCGATGTAGGTGGCCTCTGGCAGATTTTCAGGTCATTGTAAAACGCTTCCCGGGGTGGCAACTGGGTGTCTTCTAAGTGGTCCAGGCTCGTCATATAGGTGTACGGGAAGTAACCTTTCGTCTGGGTACAGTTATAGGCCTTGACCCACTGATCATAACTGTAATTGGGTGCCAGGTAATTCCGCACATCGAGGAAACGAAGTGTAGTGTTGGAAAGGGCCATGTGATTATTTATCCTCTTGATCACGCACTTGAGGGTGCCAGCCTGGGCCAAGTAAGGGTAGAGAAACTCCCTCACCATGTTGAGGTCGTAACGGCCAGAATTAAACCCGAGCACGGGTAACTGAGTCAGGTACTGCACGAACCGGGCTTTCAGTTTTTCCGCATACGGTTTAGGTAAAGGGACATCGTGCGCATGCAGAGGCTGCGACTGCAGGGACTCGGACTTGGACTCGGACTCTTCATCGTCGCTGAACGATACACTGGGTACAGGAATGCGGTCGTCCAGTTGGTCCAGTACGTCCTGAAACTTGGCCACCAACAATTCCGTACTAGCCGCACTGACTAGCTCTAAATACTCCATCATGCGGGTAATCAACTCATGGGAGTCCCCCGTGGACACGAAACACACCGGAGCAGCGTCATAGCCAGGTACGTTGCTGGAAATACTGACACTCAGAGGAATATGGCGCTGCGTCCACTGCGTTTTTGCTGAAAACATGTCCATGGGCTCCAACAGGGCCTCAAAATCGTAACACGCCCGGTAGGGAAAATAACGGTCCTCTTCCGGTATCATCATACCCTCATCGGCCAGTTCCTGGAAAATAGTAGGCGTATTATGATACACGCCACCGGGATATACTCGCTTGACACTGTTGTCACAGATTTTCTCGTGGCGCTGTAAGTGGTAAGACTGTTTAAACACCCGATGGCATTGGGCACAACTGAAAGACTGAGCGTACTGGCTCATATTGGAGATGAGCGAAAAATGACTCACACCATTGTCGTCGAACACATTGACTTTCATCGTAGCAGCATACCGTTCTGTTGAACGACGAACCAATTCAGCCACAAATGTATCGTCCTCGCATCGTAATCGATAGACAACGATATTAATGTCGAACAGTGTTTCCACGTCATCCAAATTCTTGAACGGCACTCCACGGAAGTGCCGCTTATCCAAGTCTTGCTGCTCTAAATACTGTTCCCAATAGTCATCGGCCACTGTGTCACAACACTTGGGGCCACACTCGTCCACATGCACGGCCAAACACCGAAACAGACATTTCCGGTCTTTGTAGGGCCCCTTACTCCCTCCTGTTAATGCATACAGGCCGTGTCGATGAAGCAACCACGGAGGAAGTAGTACAGGAGCACCGATAGGATGATCTCTCATTTTCGTGACGAAAAATGTGACGTTGGTCACCATTTCCACCAACCATTGGGTATTGGGGCGTTGCAACCGAGCCCATTCCAATGGATCCAACGTAGTCAATTGGTCGATGAGTGGCTCCAGAGAAATCGCATCCGTCACCGTGAACGGCTGATCAAACGCATAGGTATTATTGCTGGGTATAATAATACCGCAGCTGGTCCGTCTCCTTGTGCCGTAAAATGTACCCGAATGTGATATTCAACTTGAACGCTGTCACCTGATCTTTGAAAATGCTCTCAGCATAGGTAGACAGATACGTGAGGTCCTCCAGCCGAAAATTGTACAAGTCCAATAGACGACGGTCACGGTGATAACAATGGCGTATGGTAGCCCAGTGACGTTGATAAATGTCCCTGACACGCTCATCTTCGGGCAAGACTTCAACCAGCGGTACTGCTGGGTCAAAGGAAAAATCTTCTCCACGTCTCATGCTTTTCGTCTCATACAAGCGGATAGGCAAGCAGGCAGGCAGGCAAGCAGACAGGTCAGGTAAGTCAGATTGAATACACCCCTACCCTAAAAATCGACTCCTTTTATACGTTTTTCTACAATCCGCCATCTTGTACCCAGCACCCACCACCCACACACATTGCCGCCATCTTGGTCCCAGCACCCACCACCCACACATTGCCGCCATCTTGTACCCAGCACCCACCACCCACACATTGCCGCCATCTTGGTCCCAGCACCCACCACCCACACATTGCCGCCATCTTGTACCCAGCACCCACCACCCACACACACGCCGCCATCTTGTACCCAGCACCCACCACCCACACATTGCCGCCATCTTGTACCCAGCACCCACCACCCCCACATTGCCGCCATCTTGTACCCAGCACCCACCACCCACACATTGCCGCCATCTTGTACCCAGCACCCAGCACCCACACACACACGCCGCCATCTTGTACCCAGCACCCACCACCCACACACACACGCCGCCATCTTGTACCCAGCACCCACCACCCACACATTGCCGCCATCTTGTACCCAGCACCCACCACCCACACATTGCCGCCATCTTGTACCCAGCACCCACCACCCACACATTGCCGCCATCTTGTACCCAGCACCCACCACCCACACACACGCCGCCATCTTGTACCCAGCACCCACCACCCACACACACACGCATGCGCACACAACCAATTGTGACGTCACCACAGGTTCTGCGCATGCGCAGTGAGGCGCTATCGACTCAATTTCCCCTTTGTACACTACTGATGGGCGGCCATCTTTAATTTATGCGAAATTATTAATGATTCCTATCTCGGATATCGTTCAAATGCTCGATGTAAAATTTGGTATACATCATTGATGCATCAAGAAATTTAAGTAATGAATACCGGTTTCTCTGATTGGACGGAAACTTTAGGAGTCATTTCTAATTGCTTAATTTTTGATAATCTGTATATTTGTGACTGGACTGCTTGGTGTTCCTGACATCTTGGTTCAGATTGAATACATTACGAATGTACCCAGAGCCGAGGGGTTTTCAGATGCACAGCTTCGTATTTAAATATATATATGTGTACAATTACACTAATGCACTAGAGATCCTTGTTGATAGGAATGTGTGAGACTACAAGTATGGCTCTTCGCCATGAGATGGAACATCAAAGAGTTAGTGGAATTATTCCAACAGCCTATTTTACATTTAAATATCCCCGTTTCAGTGCCTAAGGCTCTAGTTAATTTGGATGACGCTTTCAATTATAAAATTATGCACGCCAGATCATTGCATTGAGTTTGATGTACAACATAAATATTGATTTAAAATATCCTACTATACGGATTTTTTATGATTAAAAAACATGTAGAAAAAACTCTAAAGCGTTATTTAATGGCATGGCGAGGTTAGAGACATACAAGGGAGGGTATATATATATACGGACCAACTGCCCTATCTATAAAAAATATAAAACTGAGTTAACTCATTCGGTACCAATGACGCCAAAAGGCGACAAAATAATTCCCTGTCTCAACCTCGTTGACGACTTTTGGCGTAATTTCTTAGAGCCTCCCCAACCCCAATGACGCCAAAAGGCGACATCGCTGCTTCACCGTCAAATAAAACCCCACTCCGTCTGCAATGTAGCATTCTACGCGAGCACCTCGAGTGAAACTTGCATGTATATATTTTTGAAAAGCCTAAGCCTTCAACATTCGGATTATCAAAGGACGTTTCCATTTCTGACAAACAAATAAAACAAGATCGAGAGGGAAACGAATAAATAATGGGGGAAATGTGGAACTACAAAATTTTCACAATTTTACCGTGTGCGTAAATGTTGCTGCAGAATGTAAATTCACTCAGTAATCCCGTTCAAATCTCTCTATTGCTGAAGTATAATGTGTCCAAGAGACCATCTAATCGTTCCATCAAGATGAAATCCATCAGATCCACTCCGTAAACTTTATTTCCAAATTTTTCCTACACATGTGTCGGTAAAGATTGGCCATTTTCATCTCGCGCCATGCTTGAAACGACTGTATTGTCGAATTGATCAATCGCGTGCCTTCGTTTTACATGTAGTTCTGTGCCTAACAACAACCAACCGAAGCGCTGAAGTGTCGACGTGGTTCACTGGCGCAAATATCAGATCCGTCTGTTTATATCCAATCGTAGCTTTCGTAATATTAGCCATTCATTGTAACTATGACGAGATTGGGAACGCCCAGGGAATGACCTTTCCAACGTGACCTAGATCATGAAAAACAACCGCTGGAAAGCGGAGATACACGCCTTCAAATATGACCGAAAAAAACCCTGAAATTCTTCGCAGTTTAGCGAAGTCTCTCATCTGGAAACTGCGTTTATTCCGACAAATGTTCACGAAAAAATGAGTATTCATCGGTTATTTCTGGGCATTGTAATCAAAGAAATCTGCTCACAATCTTCGGAAAATCACATAGGTTTGTGGTTTTTTTTATTTTTTACGTGGTTGTTGTTGTTCATCGAAACATCCGACGATTGGCATTGGCAGTATCAGTTTGCAAATTACGAACATGTCGGTGAGTTTACTGATTTTTATTGTGAATAAAACTGCATTTCATGAGGAAAATAATACACACATACTGTACACATAGTTTTTGTTGAAATATATTATTTAAAGAGGACATAAAGCAATAAGTTTCAGAATGTCTGGGATCTGAAATGCAGACAAAAACACATGAACGCCTTCTGTTTTGGAGATAATTATTCAACTTTACTGACTGCCCGGAGCTGACAGCTAGGATAAGCTGCAGTACTGAATGAGTTAAAAAGGCCAATATAGTACATGCATATTTTGTTTAACCTGAAATAAACTCATCATATAAGTTTAGTAGTAGGTGGTGAGTAAAAAGGAGATTTGATATAATATCTATAGCCAGCCTGGCAAGGATAGATGCGGGGCGTGCGGACCTTGGCGGAAGCGCTAGAGAGAGAATCGTAAAAGCCGTCCGTCATTTGCAAATTTGTTTCTTTTTCCAATGAAAAGTTGAAAAGCTGGCAGTAAAGCGCACTGTGCGTCGCAATAAATCGGCAAAATACGTACATGTAAGTTTACTCTATACGTATACGGCAATTATGACTGGGATATTCCAACTTCTTGGTCTACATGCTGGGTATCAAGTAATTTTTAAAACAAATTCATATTGCATTAATATGACGTCACAGTTTCCATAGCAAAATTTGGAATCCAATGGAAATCACTTGAGAGTATGTGTAATATATATCATTTTAATCATCTCCATTGATAAACTTGGTCGATATCTGTACTTCTTTCAATACAATTTCGCCATTTCGCTGCATTTCTGGGTTTCTGGTGTCGAGCGCCTGCATGGCTGAGTAGCTGATCTGTCTCCATTTATCAGAATATAGAACGAGCCAAATGCTCATATTATTTGGCTTGTTGGGCTAAAATCCCACGAACGATAATGAAATTCCTATGATGGGCAGCGTTTTCCTCTGCCTATCTGTAAATCCAATTCGCTGGTCTACATTTCAATAGCCATAGGTCCAGCCATCTAATCTCTCATTATTCTATGGACGAACATAGATTTTGTAGCTGAAATATCACATGTAGGTATTCAGATAAATATATTATACGGTTGTTTTCATCACGAATCCTCTGGTTCGTTTAGGTGTGGGAAATCAATCAATTTATGTTTGGGTTGATCAACTATGTCAACTATACGTACACTCCTAAAAGGAGTTTGGTGTTAGATACTGATTAATTACTAAGAGACGATGAGATTCCAGAAATTTGCGATGTAACAGGATAGGCCTACATACCTAAAAGGTGTTTGGCGGTTTTACATACCAGGGGCCGCGGATCCGGGGGGGGGGCTTCAGCCCCACTTTTCGGAGCTGTAATGTTATAAGCCCTATCTAGGGGCGACTTCAGCCCCCCCACTTTATGGTCGAGATAGGGGTCAGCCCCCCCCCCCACTTTTGAATATGCTCCGCGGCGCCTGCATACAGCTTTATCACTAAGAGACGCGGTAAGATTCCAGAAATATACTACTTAGGAGAATATGCCGCTACAAATTATGTTCCAGTTTTACGATCCTAAAAACGTGAATCAGGCGAAGCTCCGGGAGGGTGTAGGTGTGTTTCCGGTCAACACTTTTACACGGACATGTCATCGTCACGAGCACAACAGCTTTCGCATTTCGTATTCACTATTGTTCTAACCGTTACACATAATTTGGCCTACCGTTCAACAAAGTTATTGCCATGAGAACTCGCATCCTTTTTCGCTGTAAACGATTTCTGAATGGATGATGAAAAATGAGCTCCAATACAAATAATATCTTTGGCATCCGTGTCCACTCCAGTGATAGGGTTTAATTTTCGCTTTGGTAACTGTTTAGCGCGCGATATTTACATTCGTTGCGGCGAGTACTATCAAATTTGTGTAGATTGTTCGACTCTAAATTTCGATCAAGGTATTATTAGAGTACGTATTGGGGGATCAAACACCGCCAACCGCCTAATGTCTCCAGTTTAAAGGAAAAAACAGCATTTGAGGATATAGTGTCTCATGATTGTTTTTAAACAGAACCACGAACTAATACCCATCGTGCGACGGTGGATTTAAAGACCAAGAATAATAACAACAACAACCAGGTTTGTGAAGTCTAAATTGAGGCAGACCTCACTTTTCTCCCAAAACATCTTTCAGAGTGTTAACTAAGAAAATTAATATGAAATAAATGAAATTTAAAGTAGGCCGACCATCGAATTACCAGAGTTTATTTTGATAGTTTATTGCTAGCGAAGATTCATAGCGTCTCCCTTCCCTCAAGTTCTCAACGCTATGCCGACGACAAATACATTGCCCTGGTGGTAACTCGAGGAATGCTAGACCTTTCCCCACCAAAACAGACATTCCCCCCCCCCCCCCGAAATTTTGAGTCACTCCCCCTGCCCAGTTCTGCCATTTCCCCCTTTAAAAAATATATTCTATGGAACACAAATGCATACTCGACATTAGCGTCAAGTGGTTTGGCAGTGTTCTCGGGGAGAAATACAAAAGAAGACAAATACAGTTGTTGGATCATAATATGCACCTTCAATTTATTGCATAAGTACCATGACAATAGTACTGATCAATGAGGCAATTCATATATAAAATATTACATTTAGCAATATTTTCTGCTCATTGTTCATACTGGTGCATGTTGATCATGCAGCATCAGTGGTGGGGGCGTTGATATTCGCACATTCCCGTGGTAGCAGACTCAAAGTCACATCTTCATCCGTGTAGGCTGCCCACAGCTCGAAGAGCTTGGCCTGTTTCGATCTTGTGGACAGCCGCTGGTAGCGACTAAGTTTCATCTCACCAACAAGGAGGATATGTAGGAGCAGCTGGGATGCCTCGTCATGGAAGAGAGGTACGAGGATGTAGACGGGCAGATGTACACCATTGGCTCTGGTGTTCAACCTCCGATGCCATCCCTCACAGTCGTTGTTAGTGCGTGTTGCTAGCTCGAATTTTGTCTGTGTCGCAGATGTGTGCGATGGGTATTTCGTGTTCTTGGAAAAGATTATTTACGGTGTAGCCGATGGGGCGGAGTCTTTTTCCCAATTTTTCTTTAGATATTCATATTCACTTTCATCTTCAAAACTTTTGTGACATTGAAGTAAGAATGAACTCCTAACTCCTGACCCAGGAGAAGTGTTAAACTGCTTTGTTAAAGGTGAGAAATCAACTATTCTTCAATTTCCTCCCCCCCCCCCCAAAAAAAAATCTGTCAAGCCACAAAACCGTTAATGTCGGTGTTGGTGCATGCTAATCTGCGAATGTCTGATCATTGATCAATTGTCTTACAAAGACAAGCAAATAAAGTAATATTTCTTCTCTCTATATGAGCACTTTAAAGAAATTGCTCACAAAAGAACATTGTGGTTGTTGGGATTAATCAGTGGATTTATCACTGAGCATTAGTAGATAGACCTACACCTTTACCTTTGAAAACGAATTTCTCACAACATGACTCGCATGTAAATTGTAACAATATATCTCAACTAACAAATTATTTGTTATACAATAAACTGAAGGTTCATATTATTTGACAAGTAATGCCGGGTTAGGGTGGAAAATGGCAAAACTGGGGGGGGGGGAGGGGGAAGTGACTCAAAATTTTGGAGGGGAAATGTATTTTTGGGGGGGGGGGGGGGACTGGGGGGAAATGGTTTGGGGGAAATATCTCCATGACGCACTAACTTATTATTACCTTTGTACCCTGCTGGACCTTCACTAACTTGAGAAAAAGGGCCACCACGAATAAAACTACAGAAATGGCAGACTAAATGGTCCTTCGTCGGTCATATATTAATTACAGGCGTTAAAATTATCCCCATGGAGCCTCAGAATCACCTGAAATCGAGGGTCAAGAAGATGGGCATTTCCATCATAATAGACCCCGTGTATACAGGGGATGATGATCACAACATCGATCATGGTATTTTTATTCATGGCGGCCCTTTTTCTCAAGTTAATGAAGGTCCAATAGAGCACAAAGGTAATAATAAGTGCGCCATGGAGACGTTCGAGTTACCACCAGGGAAATGTATTTGTCGTCGGCATAGTGTTAACATTTTTTTTTGTTTTTTGTTGTTTGAGTATGAATTACTTTTCGCCATATTCCTTTTTGGGGCTTCATAGTTTTTCGACGATATTATTCTTAGATAAAATAATCTAGTAGTTGAGATGTGACGTTTAAACTGAATTACCGAATATTTCTCCTTCAAGCCACTAATAAAAGGTGATCGCTGTGTTTTTATTTCAGTTTGACTAAATTGTCTATCATAATTGAGAGGACAATGGAAGATTTATCAGTAAAACTGGAACCTCTTGATCAATCGACGGGATTATTGGTGCAAGATGATGGGATCACATACCGGCATTCTGCAAATGTATCTATGGAAAAGGGAGATGTAACAGTTAAGACAGAACCGACAGTCCAGTATGTGGTGGGAGAACAACACGGTGATGTTGAGCATGATCCATGTGAACAATTACCGGTAAGCCGTGAAACAGAGAACTTTGTGGATTAGATAAGAATCAGATCTACAAAAGTCGCTTCCTATTCTACTTGTCGCTTTTGTTGATTTGGCATCAACACCTTCATTTCCATGCATGTTCTGAGTATGTCTAAAATGTCAAGCTTAGGCCACAATTATGTGGGAATGATAAGTTTACCTCATGAAGGGAGACATACATGAATTGATCGATCTATCTAAATTCTATTAACCTTAACAGAATATCATCACGGTCTTCAGAGAATAGAATATTGATCCCATGAATCAAGATAAAAATATACGAGATGACTTTAACATATACCGTACCTGAATGAGACGGGCCAGACGTTTGGCCTTGATCTGCCGACAAGTCTTTCAACACAAAAACCCAGTTCTTGTGCCAGATCGTAAATCATCGACATGTGAGATAGGGAGCGTTATTGTGCTCCGCCACGAGGTGATGGGAGGACTTGGAAATGCTAGCTATCCGTCCGTCTGTCCCACATTTTGTGAGCACGATATCTTGAGAATAATTCGGCCAATCGCCTTCAAACTTGGGAAAGTGCTTTACATCAGTTAGACGGCCTTTGGTATTGATTCTCGCTGGGGTACGTAATCCACGATGGCTGCCATTGACCATATTGGATTCCGTCCATCCCACATCTGTTGAACGCGATATCTCGAGAACAATTCGCTCAGTTGACTTCAAACTTGAGTTGTCCCTGCAAAGTGCGACGGGCCAAAGTGCGACGTTTGGCCTTGATCTGCCGACAGTTAGGTCTTTCAACACATAAATCCGATTCTTGTGCCCGGATCGTAAATCATCAATTGGTCCGAAGGTGCTTCACAGTATGTAATTCAAGATAACTTCCATTGACCATCTCTCTCCCATCTTGAGAACGCAGTGTCGTGAACACAATTTTCCTGATTGACTTCAAACTTGAGATGCTTTTCATCAGTTAGATGACCATTGGTATTGGTTTTCATTGTGGTAGTATGCAATCCAATATGGCTGCCATTGGCCATCTTGGATTCGGTCTCTCTCGCATTTGTGAACGTAGTGTCGTGAGAACAATTTTCCTGATTGACTTCAAACTTTAGGTGCTTTTCATCAGTTAGACGGCCATTGGTGTTGATTTTCATTGAAGTAGTATGTAATCCAATATGGCTGCCATTGGCCATCTTGGATTTCACTCACCCATATTGTACACACCTGTGTTGTGAACACGATATCTTGAGATGTATTTCACCCATCAATTTGAAAGCCTCACCATCCACAATTCCAAAAACATCTACAGACATATATTCCAGTGCTATACTATCCATTACTGCTTCCCAAACCTCAACTTGTCTCCACATACACATATCCACTTTCCAAGTTACATTTAAGGAGGTATTTGAAGCGTAAAAGCAGTATGCTCTCAAACAGACGCTTAGTGGAGGACAGGTCTGTTAGCTACTCGGCTTGTTTTCAGATCTGGTTTAATCTATGTGATTATGCAAACAGATTTTCGAAGATATATTTAATAATTGACCGTGATGAAGTGGAACTGAAGTGTTGATATAAAAATAAGGCCGATGATGTTTTTTTTATTTGATTTAGTCCTTTGTCAAGAAGTGCTCTGATGACGAGCGGGCACGTATTGATGATTTTTTCGCTGACAGACCTTTTCCTGTGGCCATGTACATGGTAAAACTCAAGACAGCAGAGACGACAAACCTGTCCAACGAATCTTTGAGAGTTTGGAACCCAGAAATGGACAATAAAGGAAGAAC
>JAVTVY010038079.1:0-16900 GCA_036873755.1 Hanleya hanleyi | reverse complement strand
GTTCTACATAACGATGTAGATGTTACTTAGTTCTACATAACGATGTAGATGTTACTTAGTTCTACATAACGATGTAGATGTTACTTAGTTCTACATAACGATGTAAATGTTACTTAGTTCTACATAACGATGTAGATGTTACTTAGTTCTACATAACGATGTAGATGTTACTTAGTTCTACATAACGATGTAGATGTTACTTAGTTCTACATAACGATGTAGATGTTACTTAGTTCTACATAACGATGTAGATGTTACTTAGTTCTACATAACGATGTAGATGTTACTTAGTTCTACATAACGATGTAGATGTTACTTTCCGATTGAGTTCTACATAACGATGTAGATGTTACTTTCCGATTGAGTTCTACATAACGATGTAGATGTTACTTTCCGATTGAGTTCTACATAACGATGTAGATGTTACTTAGTTCTACATAACGATGTAGATGTTACTTAGTTCTACATAACGATGTAGATGTTACTTAGTTCTACATAACGATGTAGATGTTACTTAGTTCTACATAACGATGTAGATGTTACTTAGTTCTACATAACGATGTAGATGTTACTTAGTTCTACATAACGATGTAGATGTTACTTAGTTCTACATAACGATGTAGATGTTACTTAGTTCTACATAACGATGTAGATGTTACTTAGTTCTACATAACGATGTAGATGTTACTTAGTTCTACATAACGATGTAGATGTTACTTAGTTCTACATAACGATGTAGATGTTACTTTCCGATTGAGTTCTACATAACGATGTAGATGTTACTTTCCGATTGAGTTCTACATAACGATGTAGATGTTACTTTCCGATTGAGTTCTACATAACGATGTAGATGTTACTTTCCGATTGAGTTCTACATAACGATGTAGATGTTACTTTCTTTGAAAATTAAATCAATCTTTTGCATGAGATCTTATTTCATTATCACACACATCGTTGTAATTGTGACTGTAATTGGTCTAGACTCAAAATGTCTATTTCCAGAAGCAATATATAATAACGTGGCTCAAAATAATAGTCGTGGATGGCATATAGGATACCATTTCCTTCACGATTTGCCATTGACAATAGCGGAAATATATTGCTCTTTCGTTGTCTTGATATCAGACAATTGCCATGGGATGACGGGACTAAAAGATATCAGTTTGAGCCCACGAGGCTGTAATTTAGGGCCGTGAACGTTATAGATTGATAATTCCAGAATGTTGCACGTGCTTTTTTATTTCACCATTATCTGTGCTGTTTACATGTAGATGTTGTTTTGGCAAAGATATCCTGGACATTTTATAGTATATAATAGATGATTCCCCAGTGACGCACTTCCAATTCTGCTCCATCTCCTATGCTGCGTGAATAATAAATATATTCTTCCTGATTGCCTCTGAAAACGCAAACTAACGACAAAGCAAGGCGCCTAAAATGACTGGTATTATTACGGTTCTAAAAACAGCGTTATCTTTCAACATTAGCATATAACTTTTAGAATGACAAAGAATTTTGAATGTTCATTCCATCGCAATAAAGAATTTGTTCAGCAATATTGTGCTGTTGTCGGTTACAGTGGACTTCTTCGTGAAATGTACATAGCTGACGGTCGTATAGAAAGCTAACCTTGTAAAGTACTGTTTCTTCACGAGATTGTGAGTGGACTCGTGCCTTGCCCCCAGACTCATGGAGATCTGAAGACAAGCAATGAGTAGCCAGCTCGTCATCAGCGACTGCTGATCTGTCTGCCGAGTGACGTCACCGGCCCAGTTCTGGACCGGTGACGTCAGACGGGCATGTGCTCAAAAGTTAATTTCTTGGAAATAAATAGCTAAATTTCATCGCAAGAATTACTGCGATATAGTTCTGACCGTCATGTGTCACCCGAAATGCGGAGATATCATGGGGTTTCTTCAAACGTAAATAAATTTTGAAATCAGAGAAAATTTGATCCAGCAATCGCTGATGGCAAGATGGCTACTCATTGCTTGTCCTCAGATCTTCGCGAGTCTGGGGGCAAGGTACGAGTCCAGATTGTGGTTAGTAAAACACAACAACCATGAAATTAAAAGCTTCCCTTTATGCTGCACGAAATTCGGAAACATGCCGTGTTAATCGTATGTAGACTACAGTTGGTGTGGTGTTATATAGCGACCCAGACAGAAAAACGTTGTATTATAGATTCCATTTCCTTGTCTGATATTTTCGCCATGTGAAAAATTGCAATGAACAACTGTTTGGTCAGCACTTGTTGACTAGGCTCACCGATAACGTCAACTACTTTTCTTTCTGAAATCAGTTTTATTCAATGTCTGGTTTCATGGGCTGCATCATGGCTCATCCTTGCATTGAAAATGTGCAAAATAGATGGGATTTCTTGTTTATGTAATGAGGAGGATGGCTAATTCCATATTAAATATACCAAAGGCATATTTAATATGTTTTATCAATTGGAAGTAGAGGTAATATTGGAAAGTTGTACCCAAGATATTTAGTAAATACAATTCAATTTAATAGTATAGTTAAGCCAGGGAACATTGTTTTCAGCAAACCGGTATATAATGTGCTGTAAAACTGTAATAGATTATCCTTTTTGCCATTTTCCTAGTCAAATAACATGAGCCTGATTTTATTATCAGTCATGCCGTACGATCCAAGGCGATTAACGTCAGAAAACAGTTTAGAAATTCACATCCATACATCGCCAAGTTCCACTGTCATAATGTATGGTTCATCCGGGTTCACGATACACCACAAATAGCAGCCAGAAAAACTCACTTGCATTCCAAATACAGCCGAAAAAAATTCCAGACAAGAAATGTAAACATCTCTACCATATTGATACAAGGGCTTTTCCAAAAATTATACCCACACTTGCATTGAATGTTCAGGATTTACCCCTGAAATTTTGTATTTTTATATAAAAATACACAGAACTTAATATTTCCGTCAGCACCTATCTTCAATTCCACATTGTAAAGTACCAAAAATGAATAGAGCAGAATTTCAACTAAAATTATTTATGGGAAACCTCGTCCTTAGGTGAGGGGGGGGGGGTGGATATAATTTTGAAAAAGCCCTTGTATCAAGATGGTGGAGATGTTTACATTTCTTCACTCGAATTTTCTCTGCAAGTAAGCGTTACAGGCAGTACCGTAGACCAATAAATCGGTTGTTCGTATTTCCACACCAAAATCACCAGTTATATAACAATTTTCCTTCGTTTACAATCAATAAGTATAGCAACCTCAATAGATCATGGAAAATGGTAGTCAAGTAAAATGACGCTGTGTCATGCCGTACGATCCAATGCGATTCACTGACGAAAATAAAACGTCATAAAACAGTTCAGAAGTTCATTTCCATGCAACAAAGACTGCCCAGCATGCTCCGGTCCCGCTCCATACTGCAATGAATTTCAACAGACAACAGAATGCTATAAAATGCAACAATTAAAAGCATTAAACAGTAAATTTGCTTTTGTGCCATCTGATTGCGGTTCGACAAATCACAATGATACCGTCATACACTCAGTCTTTGAAAAGGCAGCTGAGGTAAATTTAACGTGGCACTACATGCTCTGATCTAGTCCGATATGTAGCCATTACGTGCCATTTTATAAACTGATATATATCGAACGTAAGGTCTGCCCGTTTAACCGGCAAATTCGACTTAACTGCCGGACCGAAATGTCCGGCAGTCAAAGAAAGACACTTTACACGCCTTTTTCTCTGGCCAAAATAAAGAAACCACCGTTAAGTTAAATATCGGGCTTGGAATCTGATCTAAACATTCCGTGTGTAGTTTATTCGAACATTCTCACAACTTCACAGCTTTCCTGAGCCGAGAAAACAAATCACTACCACTGTGTACATTCTCCACGTTCGGCGACACAGTTTTTCAATTTGTAAACAACATCACGTGGTTCTGGATAACAGTAACCTGGGACAAGTATAGAAAAATTTCAACTGTAGGATGCTAACTCCAGTCTCATCAAGTTACATTGTTGAATGTGACTGGCCAGATTTTGTTACATGTATGCAAGCCTCAATGGAGCTACAATAGCTCAATCATTATCAAGCTCTTCAAAAACAAGAGAATGTGAGATTTCCAATTATCTCTGGAATTTAGGTATGCATTTCACTGGGACAATCAATTCACATGATTAAATTTGAAAAATGAAAGATTTCATGGAATATTTATTCGCACATTTTGTTGTTGAATAGATTGATTGAGCTATTGTAGCTCGATTGAACCATACCGAGCTGTGTAGCTTCATTGAGGTTGCTTAACGTGTAGGTTATTTTGCCCCAATATGTGAAGGTCAATATAGTCGGTCGACCAAAGACACCAAAAACGCTTCTAAAAACTTTCCATGACATTTTTTGTTACAAATGGGTACCCATGCTAAATTAGTTCTTTGTGTGGTAGGGATCAAGGTAGGAGGGGATACCACCCTGATTTTGGTCAATTAAGGACATTTTGGAGTGACTTTTGGGTCAAATAAGGTCAAAAATGGGTAAATTCAGTTGTAAATTAATATCTACCGTATTGTATGTTACCAATGCGTATATCCAAGCTGAATTATTTGTATGTAGTGTAGAGTTTAAGGTAGTCATTAATTATTATAACTAAGGTTATAATTTTAGGGTCACTTTTGGGTCAAATGAGTTCAAAAATTGGTGAAAATGGATTATAAATTAATATGCATAGTACTAATTGTTACCAATGAGTATCCAAGCTGAATTAATTGTATGTAGTGTAGAGTTTGAGGTAGTCAGAGATAACACGTTAATTACTAGTTTTACGGTCATTTTAAGGTCATTTTTGGATCAAATGAGGTAAAAAAATTGTGAAAATCGGTTATAAATTAATATGCACAGTACTAATTGTTACGAATGGGTATCCAAGCTAAATTAGTTGAATTTAGTGAGAAAGAGAGAGAATAAAGGTGTAATGTCGCGTTCAGCAATATTTCAGCTACATAGCGACGATCAAACAACATTCTAAGTACTCAAGTCACTAACGTAGTAATCCAAGGCATTAAAACATACACACATTAAAACTTATGTAACAGTCCGATTTCTCTCAAATAACCCAAGATGCAATCCTCTCTCACCCGACTAAAAAGATCTTCCAAAGTAGTCGCTCGATAAAAGCATCTCTTACAACTCTTAAAATCTATGCATTCGATAAGAATATGTTTCACCGTGAGATCATAATGGCTTGGAACACACCTTGGGACTGGCTCTTTTTTAGTAAATATTCATGAGTTAATCGTGTATGACCGATTCTACATCGCCTGATAATGGTTTGATCGAAACGTTTCTGGCTGTTCAGATGAGTATAGCCTACAGATTTGTTGAACTCATGAAGTTTGTTATTATTCACAGCATCCCATAAAGATTGAAACAACCGTCTCACATAAGTACAGATAGAGGACCTGAAATCGCTATATGAGATTCCAACAGGATCAATCTCATCATCTAGGGCTGCCTTAGCCATCCTATCAGCCTCAGTATTACCTTTGATGCCAACGTGACTAGGCAACCAACAGAACACAATATCAATCTGTTGATCAAATCTACAGTCATGTAGTTGTAGAATACTCAAGATAGTGGGATGAGTCGAAGTTCCACTTTTAATCGCTTGGAGGCATGACAGTGAATCTGAGAATATGACATATTTTTTCCTTTTATTGGAACCAATACCTTCTAAAGCCAACAATATAGCTTTTGCTTCTGCAGTGAATATCGAACTTTTACCTGGTAGTCGATAGGTTTTAGTTTTGGAACTAAAGATAGTAGCACATGCTACTCTCTCACCATCTTTAGAACCATCTGTATAAATAGCCTGATGCGATCTGTATTTCTCTCTCAGTAGGCCAAATTCTTGTATACAAGAGCTGACTCGTGTCTTCTTTTTTATATTTCGTTAGAGAAATATCTACTTCTGGTTGAGCTAACTGCCATGATGGAATTGGTGAGAGCTTGTTAGGTAATATTTGACTAAGTTTAATACCAGCTGCTACAATGTGTGGTTTCATACGAATTCCAAGTAGTGGAATAATGGAGGGTTTCTTCAAATAAAGATCCACGAACTGAGGTTTGAAAACACAGTTATATGCAGGATTCGACTGATTTGATCGCAATTTTGTGATATTTTGTAGTGATAGTTTAATTCTTCGAAGTTCTAAAGGAAGTTCATCTGCTTCGACATATAAGCTTTCTGTAGGGGATGTTCTGAACGCTCCAAGGCAAAGTCTTAGTCCTTGGTGGAGAATAAGATCTAGCTTTGCCAAGTTTGATTTGCTTGCACCGTTGTAAACAACAGAGCCATAATCAAGTTTGAAACGAACAAGTGATCGATATCAATGGAGAAGTGTTTGCTGATCTCCCCACTTATAGTTGGCAACTACCTTCAACAAATCAATTTGTTTTTTGAATGTTAGTCGGTGAGCAAACAACATTCCTAAGAATTTGACCTCTTTTATCACTTTGATCTCAGTTTCATCTAATGTTATAAATGGATCGGTGTGCTGGAGATATTTTCTGCAAAAGTGTATACAATTTGTTTTAACTCTAGAGAATTTGAAGTCATTTTCTAGACACCATTTCTGAATTCTATTCAGACAAAGTTGTAATGTTCTCTCAATATTGTGTATACTTTTTCCACTGCACGAAATGTTGAAATCGTCTACAAATAGTGAACCATCTATTGATTTATTCAAAACTTCCGCCAAGCCATTGATCTTGATACTAAGCAGAGTAGTAGACAAAATACAGCCCTGTGGGACACCCTGATCTTGGTCGAAATGATCAGACATGGTTGTACCCAACCGAACTTGGAATTGTCTATCATTCAAAAAGTTTATGAAGGTCTTTTAGAATCCCGTATTTCCATGTAGTATCATAGGCTTTTTCTAAATCAAGAAAGATGGAAACTACATGTTCATTCTTGGCATAGGAATCTAATCTGACTAAGTGGTCAATGGTACTTCTATTTTTACGGAAACCAGCTTGAATATTAGAAAGTTTCTTTTCAGTTTCTAGGTACCAAACAAGGCGATCATTTATCATGCGTTCCATTGTTTTACAAACAAAGCTAGTCAATGAAATCGGACGATAATTACCGGGGTCTGTATGGTTACGGCCAGGCTTTGGTACTAGTATAACGATGGCATTATGCCATGACGGTGGAATGTACGGTTGGAGGTAGTCATAGATAACACCTTAATTATTTGAATCAAGGTCATTTTAGGGTCACTTTTGGGTCAAACGCGATCAACAATGTGCAAAAATCGTTTATCAATCAATAATCACAGTACTAACTGTTGCGAATGACTAAGGTCATTTTAGGGCAACTCTTTGGTGAATGAGGTCAAAATGGGTACAAATCGGTTATAAATTAATATTCACAATACTTATTATTACGAATGGGTATACAGGCGGAATATCTTGATTTTTGGCATATGAAAATAGATTCAAAATGGACATAAGATGTTAGACTATGCATAGAGATCTCTCGGTTTTGATAAACTTGCACAATGAGCGAAGAATAGTGCCTTGAACTATACGAGCAACATGAAAATGTATAGTTTTCAGATGACCCATATGGCCGTCATTTTGAATTTCACCATCAAATCGTGACCTTAGGGATATGCAAGTAGATTAAAAATGAGCATATGAGATCGGGCTATGCTTGGAGATCCCTCAGTTTTGATGAATTTGCATAATAAGCTAAGCATAATGCATTGAACCGTACGAGCACAAACCAAAAGTGTGATTTCAGATAACCCCGTATGGTCATCATTTTGAATTTGATCTTCAAATTTTGATTTTTGGCATATGTAAATAGATTCAAAATGGGCATAGGCATATGTAAACGGATTCAAAATGGGCAGACGATGTTGGGCTATACTTAGAGATCTCTCTTGGCTTTTGATAAATTTGCATAATGAGCTAAGAATAATGCCTTGAACTATACGAGCAACAAAAACAAGTGTGATTTTCTGATGACCCCATATGGTCACCATTTTGAATTTTACCATCACATCTTGATCTTAGGGATACGTAAGTGGATTCAAAATGAGCATAGGGCGTTGGGCTATGCTGAGAGATCCCTCAATGTTGATAAATGTGCATAATGATCTAAGAATAATGCCTTGAAATATACGAGCAACGTCATTCTGAATTTGACGATCAAATGTTGACTTTTGGCATATGTAAATAGATTCAAAATGGGCATAAGATGTTAGGCTATGCATAGAGATCCCTCGCTTTTGATAAATTTGCTCAGTGCGGTAAGAAACATGCCTAGAACTACACGAACAACAGAAAAAAGTGTGATCTTCAGATGACCCCCATATGCCCGCTATTTTGAATTTGATCATCAAATCTTAATCTTTGGGCTATGTAAATAGATTCAAAATGGGAATAGGATGCTGAGCTATGCTTAGAGATCGCTTGGATTTGATGAATTTGTATAATGATCTTGGAATGATGCATGTTATATGAATAACCTGAAAAGGGCGATTTATGGATGAACCCACATGAGCACCATTTTGAGTTCACGCATGATGTTTAATCACTAGAATTATAGAAATGGGCTCAAAATTAGTCAACAAAATAATTTCCAAAACTACCGAAAGTCATCGTTCTCGATTTAAAATCATTCTGGTGATACCGCGAATGTTCAAAAGGGCACTACATTTCCGAATCCTCTATCGCCCAGGTCAAACTACTTAAAACTCGAGAAAGAAAATTGCAAAATTTGTCTTGGTATCCACCCCGAACTTGAACCGTACTGCATACAAAAGTACTTAAAAACAGCACAATAAATATGAAAAAAAATCAGGATTTTCCCTCATTTTTGACCTATAAACTGACCCTAAAATGACCTCAATTCCAATAATTAACGAGCTAGCCACACCTGTATTAAAACCCTACAGTACATAAAACCAATTTAGTGTGGATACCGATTGGTAAGAAACATCACAATGAAAATTAATTTAGGAACGACTTTTCCCAATTTTGACCTTATTTGACCCAAAAAGGGACCCAAAAATGACCATTAATGCCAAAAATCCTTGAACCCAACCACACAAAGAATTAATTTAGCATGGACACCCATTTGTAACAAACAATGCCGTCAAAAGTTAGGTTTCGTGTCCTTGGCCGGCCTACTAATATGTCCCACGTCATAATATGGAACTGAATTTGAATTTGGAAAATACCGGTACCAAATTTTGAGGATGATTACATTTATTACACATATGATACTGGGAAATCTAACTGTATGAGGTCTTGATTTTATGGGGTATTCAAATTTTACAGCAGACCAGTGAAAATGGTTTCAATATTGATGTACTCAGAATGACAGAATCTTCATGAATGCACATATATGTAGTTGATACAGATATAGCTTGTAAAGTGGTAATATACATGTACAAATATGTATGTTCACCAGTTTTTTTTTGGCAATTTCTTATCTTCTTTATATTCTATCTGGGATAAATATAACACTCAATATATTAGTATATTGGTCTCAAAATATATGTATTGTAGATTGCCATAAAGTATTCACAAAATGTCACTATTAATATATATTTACTGCGCATATTAAAGCATTCTCTTGACAATATTTTGGATCGAATGTATTGTTTCAGCTGGGGTGACATCTATCATCTTACAACAACATTATGCCAAATAAAAGTGTACCATGAAAAAATTGAAATGCCATTTAAATACTGACCTGTGGATGTCACCAGTTTAAGGTTAGCACCAAGTATGTGTTGTTTTAATTGTTTTTTAGGCTCGGGCGCAAGTGGAAACAATATGACAAAGGATATAATATACATTAATAATTCGTATAAGTGGTCTGATCTGAGGAGATGATAAATAAACAACAACAACATCAGTGTATAAACAAGAAAGAATTAATCTAATCTGCGAAATCTAACCATGGACCAAAAAAACAGCTGCTGGAAAGTATTAAAGTATTAAATAAACTACATTCATTCAATTACTGTTTGAGTGGCAGCCTAATTCTTCTAACAAGTAGCATAGACATTTCAGAATTTTAACTGCGCTGGTGAAGGCAGGGGCGTCAAGCAGGGACAACAGCGTTCGCTTCGCTGCGAGTCCCGCCCTGTTTCGCTGTCCAATGCTGCGCGAATACACGTGCTTGTCAACTAGGCTCCGTTAACGTGAACGCCAGTCAACTCAATTTAGGCCAAGATTGGTGAAAGGAATACGTCATGCAAAGGAAAAAGAAACCAAACTATTGCATGGAGAAAAAAAATCTAAAATCACAAATGACCCAAAAGAGTAGTTCAATCACAAAAACGTACAAGAATTGTAAAATTTGTTCAGAATTCTAGACATTTGGCATTTTCACGATTTTCACGAGTAATTATTTACTAAAACGAAAATGGAAAATTTAAACATTTTGCGTACTGCCAATGACATACTTGCATATTTTGCAAAAATTAACACAGATATACTTCAAAGATTGAGATAAATGAGAAGTTTGATCACAAAGAAGGAAAAAAATGAGTTGTTCCTTCCCGCTCCGTCCGCTCAGTTATCGGCAGCGCAGAGCGGTCGAAATTTGTCATGAAAATATGCATCTTTTCGATGAAAATCCCTGAAAAGTTTCTTCTCTCAGAATATTACCTGTCTCGATGAAATAATCTGATGTCAATTGCTGCAGAAGAACGTCTATAAATCTGGAAAAACCTGGAATGAATTCGTGACGAAAATTAGGCGATGCGAAGAAGTTTAAAACAATGGTGGTATATAATGTCTCGCAGAATCTCGCCAGGCTCGCGCGCGTAGCGAGCGAGCTCGCGGCGGCGTCTTTGATGTCGGGGTATGATTCATATCCCTTTAATATTCGTCCCAGCAGCAATTCATTAAGTTTTGGGGCAATCCATTTCAAATCTTTGGCGCGTTATGATGGACGACTATATCAACATCAAACGGAAGAAATATAGATTATTTTATAAACACAGTTCAGACTAACATCAGAAATCTGTTCCGATCATGCTGAACAACAAGAGTGATAAACTGTCAGATCAAACCACGAGTCTCTGTCTGAGGTGTGTTCCCGAACGTGGAGAATGTAGTGGCAGCGATTTTTCATTGGCTAAAGAATTTAGACGTGGCGGAAAATTTGTCTTCTCGGCTCAGGAAAGCTGTGCTCTTGTGACAATGTTCGAATAAACTACCCATCGAATGTTTAGAACCGATCCCAAGCCCATGATTTAACTTAAAAGGTGGGTTTCATTATTTTGATTTGAGAAAATGGCGTATAAAGTATAGTTTTTTGATTGCCGGACATTTCGGTCCTGCAGTTAAGTCGATTTTGCCGGTTGGACGGGCAGACCCTACGTTCAATATAAATATCAGTTTATAAAATGTCAAATATAGGGGCTGCATGTCGCACTAACTCCGGTTTGCTGTGCTGGCTGATTTAAGTGTTTCATTTTCTGACCAACTCCATGGATGAATGCAGTGGAAATGAACATGAATTGGATTTGACTAAACATTCGACAACAAAAGACAGCTGCGCATGCTGTTGTTGGAAAACCACGCTCGATTAAGAACCGTAGTAATGGACAAGAGCAGCATGCTGCCTAACAGATTCTTTATTGTGATAGAACGAACATTCTAAATCCTTTGTCATCCTAAAAGTAATATGCTAATGTTGAAAGTTATCCCTGTTGTAAGAACCGTAATATCTTATTCTATGATACCAGGTGGCGGAGTGAAATATTATCGCAGTGGGCGAGCGGTCCCTTGATGATGATGATGTTGTCTTGAAATTGGCCTATTGCGCGCCAAAATAATGTCACTCAGGTAGAATTTCACGATTGCATAGCCTACTACTTTCACTTGGTGAAAAAATTGTCACTTAGTTGACTGCTATTTCGGTCTTCAGCCCGACACAAAGTAAAATAAAGTTGAAAAAAGAAAAAACAATTTTTTTTGTTGCTTTCCGTTTTTTGTATATAAATTATATAAAGATGGCTTGTAGTCCGTTAGTTTGCTGCATTGGAAAAAGAAAAACAATTTTTTTGTTGCTTTCAGTTTTTTGTATATATATATAATGGCTTGTAGTCCGTTTGTTTGCTGCATTGGAAAGTTAGATCTTTTCAATGTGCAAGAGAAAGTCAGCAAACGTCCTTGCAATGGCATATCGTGTA
The DNA here is from genome assembly GCA_036873755.1 of Hanleya hanleyi. NCBI lineage: Eukaryota > Metazoa > Mollusca > Polyplacophora > Lepidopleurida > Hanleyidae > Hanleya > Hanleya hanleyi. The sequence continues at coordinate 4,689 of JAVTVY010038079.1, read as the reverse complement.
GTCAATCCACTATGGCTGGGAACTAACATGGAGTCCAGGTCTATTTGCCGCTCCCAGACTGGAGTGTTATGTTTGGCATAGATGGATTCCACCTGGTTCAGGAGAATTTCGCGATGCTGTGAAAGCTGTTCACAGGCAAAGATCACATGCTCGAGGGTTTGCACGCCAGTGCCGCAGGTGCAGAGTGGAGAATCAGCCAGACCCAACTTGAACATATGTGAATTTAGAAGAGAGTGACCCGCTAAAGCACGTATATGTCTGGTTTCTGCCTCCTTTGGAATTTGAGACTTTTTCCTTTCCTTAGGGATTTCCGGTATAAGGGCGTGCAGTGACCTCCCCTTGTCTGAAATATTCCAGCCGCGCTGCCACCTCCTTGCTGAGCACTTCCTAAGGAGCCCCTTTGCAGCCATCATGGATAGTTCAGTTGTGGCGATGTCTATGGCTTCAGTGGCAGCAGCTTTAGCCTGTTGATCCGCTAGCTCATTTCCATTTAGGTCCACATGACCGGCCATCCAGTGGATGACTGTCGTTGTATTTAGGCTCTTGAGGATGGTGATCTCAGAAAGAATGGTGTCTATCAGGTCTTGATGGATGGGATGCAGCTCGGTCGTCGATACACTGGTTATGGCAGACATGCAGTCGCTGAAAATGTGGACACAGTCGAAAACATGTGTTTCTCTGTAACGCAGGGAGAAATCCGTTGCCAGTTGGATGGCCGGAAGTTCCCCATGATAACTGGTGCTGAGACTCGAGACGGGCTTATGCAGCATGATCGGTTGTGCTGTTAGACCTTCCACGTAGCAGACTGCCGCGGCTCCACAGGGACCCGGGTTTCCTAAAGCTGATCCATCTGTAAAGATGATCATGGCACCTTGGATTTCCTCCAGCTGATTTTGTGTGTCTGTCCTAGCCCGAAAAGCTTGTTCAGCAGTCCTACTCTTGGATGAGCCGTAGTCGTTGTTTACTATCCTTACTTCTGGTATGTCGTAGTTTAAGCGGACAAGTGGTGATATTGGCTCAGTAGATGGCTCAATTTCGGACAACCTCAAGCAACCTGGAAGATCCCGCTGAAGCATCTGCAGCTTATGTAGTGGTGTTAGAAGACGGTGATCCCGAAATATCCTGTCGTCCCTGAGGTTGCATACAAGCGTACGTAGATGATCGCCCGCTGGTTTATGCATAATGCGGATGAACTCCCGCACTAAAACTTCATCGAGTCTGAGCTGGATGGGGGTGGCGTGACATAATATTTCCAGGGAGCGCGTTGGAGTGCTGGAAAAGGCACCACTGGCGCGGAGTAGTGCCATACGGTGTACACGTTCGATTTTCTTCATTGCAGAGTGTGAGACCGCGCACCAGATGGGATAGGTTCTTTCCAGATGGGGGCGAATCAGTGTACAGTAAAACTGCACCGACATCTCCACTGTTGACCATCTCAGCAGGTTTGTGAGGCCATTTATTACCCGAATAGATGTGCTGCAAATGTGGTCTACATGAGGAACGAAGGTCAGTCTCTCATCCAGGATTACACCCAGGCACCGTTTGGTGGTAACTTGCTTGAGGGTTTGACCATTTATTTTGACTGCTACTTGATTTCCACCAGTTTTAGAGTGGCACATGACATCCGTTTTCACATCGCTTACCAGCATTCTCCAGGTCTTGCACCATCCTTTCAGGTGAAGTACTTGTGAGGAGATCTCTGCACTGGCAGCTGTTATGTCGACTGCCGTTACCCATATGATCAAGTCATCAGCGAAGGAGATACGTTTTGGAATGCACAGGGACATGTCGGTGATGAAGAAAATGAAGAGCAGAGGGGCGATGACACTGCCCTGTGGCACTCCGACAGAAGTTTGGATCCAGTCGGAGGTGAAGTTGTTTATTTTGTTTCGGACTTCTCTGTTGTCAAGGTAGGAGTTTACGTACAGCAAGAGACGACCACGAAGACCTGCTTGATGGAGTTTAAAGATCACCGCATCCCGCCAGACAGTGTCGAAAGCACCTTCCAGATCCACAAAGCAAGCGACGGTGTTCTGATTCTGTTTAAATCCCTGAATGACACTGAGCGTGTAGTATAGAAGTGCCTGAGTTAGGCTTCTATCCTTGCGGTAGGCATACTGGTATGGGTCAAGTAGGCCATTTTCATCCATCCAGGCACGAAGTCTATGGTCAGATGTACGTTCGTAGAGTTTACCAATGACGCTTGATAGACTGATTCCTCTGTAAGATTTTGGACTGGAGTAGTCTGCCTTGTCCGGCTTAGGGAGATATACCCTATTTTCCCTCTTCCAGGCTGATGGAACATTTCCCTCTACCCAGCATCGTTGGTATGTTGCGAGTAGTGCTGTGAATAGGTTGGCGCCAGCATTTTTGATCATGATAGGCAAGATCATATCGGGTCCTGGTGCAGAGTGTAGTTTTATTTTAGCTACAGCTCGCAGAATTTCCACTCGCTTGAGGTCGCAGTTGTATAGAGCATCAACTCCATCTGGAGATGACGTAGCCACTTCTATCAACCTTTTCTTCTCCCTGGTGACGTGATCAAAGAATTGGTCATCGAACTGTTTGTCGGAACCGGAGAAGTCTTTATTTATGTGCGCAGCAGTGAGAACCTCAGATATGTCCTTGTCTTCAAACTTGAGGATGTCGTTTTTATCTCGGAGTGGTTGTACTAGGCTTTTCGTTGTATCATTTTGTAGTGCTTGGATCTTTTTCCACACTTCTGAGTCGCCTGGATCGAGTTTAGCACATAATTTTTTCCAGTTGGCATCCGCTGCTTTATTGTATTCCTCTGAGAAGTTTGGAACAGCTAGCTTATATATCTCATAGTTTGTTGGCGTCGCTCTTTTCCTGTACAGAGCACGGTGCCTTTTGGCTGTGGTGAGAAGCTGCTTTAAGTGGTCTGACATAAAGCTTTTGGAGTGGGAGCATACCCTCTTCGTTGGAATGTTTGTGTCGGCACATTTGAGGATCTCTGCTGCCAGCAGGTCCGAAGTCTCGTCACTTGATAAGTTTTTCGTGTCATCTGGAAAATTTACAAACGATCTGTTCGTTTCTTGATGCCAATTATCCCAGTTAGTGTTTCGAAGGTCCCAGCGGGTACAGGGTGGTTTCTGGGGGGTGTTGATTGTAAAGACAATTGGTAAATGGTCGCTGTTTAAAACGGTATGTTGATCGACAAACCAGGCAGTCTGACCCTTGATTCCCCGAGACAAAGAGATGTCCGGTGCGCTGAATTTGCCGTCTTGCTCTCTGATGTGGAGGCCATTGTTGTGAATGATGAAGTTGTGAGCAATACAAAGATCCATTAATTTCTTGCCCATCTTCCAGGCCATGCCCAAGCTGTGCGTTGATGGGTGATGCCATCGTTCCCAAACAAAACTGCGACAATTAAAGTCCCCGAGCAGCAAAATATTTGTCTGACTGCCTAGTCTGTGGATGACGGTGTTCAGAATGTCTAAATGCTTTATCAGGTTTGGAGGGATGTAAATGCTGCACACCAAGAGCTGGGAGCCATTTACTCGAAGTTCGACCCATGTGGCTTCCAGGCCTTGAACCTCCAGATCTCTTCTTGGCACAAGCTTTACTGTAGTTGGCCGATACAGGATTCCCACTCCACCATGTCCATCACCCCCCCCTGGGTTTGAATAACTGTTTGAACTGTTTGAGGGAGGAAACATTTTTTACTGTCCAAGTTTCTGACAGGCAGATAATGTCGATTTTCTTTCTGTCGACGTAGTTCTTGATAAGGTGGTGAGAGGTGTTAATTGAACGACAGTTTAGCTGCAGAATTTTCATAGTTACACACTGCCTTTTCGTGTAACTTGAGTCTGATTTTGTGGAAGACAGGACAAGTACTACTGTCAGCAGGATGACGCCCCTCACAATTTGTGCAGGACGGTTCACGGATACAGTGACGAGGGTCATGGTCAGGTTGTCCACAGTTTACACACACAGCGGTACGTGTACAAGCGCTGGCTACATGGCCGAATAAATGGCATTGAAAACACCTCACAATCTTGATAGTTTTTTTGGGATGACAGGGATAATGTCGGTTATCAATGATGATACCACTGCAAATACATTGTTGAGCAAGTGTAGGGTCATTGAAAGTTAATTCCACTGTATTTAATGGCGTCCTTGTTCTTCTGTTTAGAAGTCGTCTGACTTGGACACTCTGACTGATGTTTCTTTTTACATCATCAGTGCTAAGGTGCTTGTATACATGTCTGACATAAACAACTGTCAGAGAGCTGTCTCTACGCGGTAGATGGGCAGACAGGTGATCTGATCCAAATGACCCTAATGGCCATTCATGAAGTGCCAAGACTTTATCCCCCTCTGATTTTACCTGCAGACATACGTCTCCAGCAGCCAATGGATATGCGTGAATAATGTTTATTTCCGGCTTTACTCTGTTGACCTCCTTGATTATCTCAGCGCGAGATTTATATGGACTTGGCTGAGGGATTTTGTCTAGAATAACAATGTGATTTTTGGCCACACCTTGATCAATCAGTCTACTGTCCTGGGATTTAAATTTCCCTGGTGATGTTGAGGTTGCAGAAACTGTAGAAACCGATGAGTTAGAACCTACTGCTGCTGGGGTTGTAGATACTACCGAAGTCTGGAGGCTTGATTTATCAGCTGTCGTTGGTGGTAAATGTATGTCGTTGAAAAAGGTCAGTT